>VDFB02145036.1:29508-138161 GCA_007258455.2 Sequoia sempervirens
ATACCTTTATAGCCGATCATTGACCATGTTGCTAGGAATTTATCAACAATGTACCTAATATGGTCTTTAGGTCTAACCACCAACCAAACACTTGCATTGGTATTAGCTCATAAACAAGTTTAAATATTGCATGAAATTCTCAATGAGTGGATCATTTCAATATTCAACATGATCATATGTAAATAAGTCACATTAAACTTTCAAATATCTCACTTTCAAAATCATACAATTGAAAGTATCAATAAGATAGATTGCAACTTGATCATTTACCACTCATAAAATACATGTACTCCCAATCTAATTTATTTATAATAACCTTAGATTAATATTACTCATAAGCATGTTTTTTACAATAGTCTGAAAAAAAAGAAGCATTTATCCTTCATTAGATGAGAACTTCATTATCTCATTCAAAATTTCATGCAATTTTGCATAGAAGTACAAATTCTTATCATGCATACCTTCTCATACATGACACTATAAAAGTGTTCATCTATCATGCATGAATTCTCAAATGTGACCTGGAGAGTTAATGAATTAATATCTTCATCTCATCAATCATGTGACCTAGACAATATGTTCATCTTGTCACTCATGCCTACTCGCATGCAACCTAAACAATATGTCCATCATGTCATGAGATGTGTGAAATCTATTTTATCATGAAGAAACTGACATTTGCAACTTATTTAATGCTTTCTAGCATAAATATTTATGTGAACGTCCTTTTACTCAAGAAGTGACTCAAGCTTTGGCCAAAGCATTTTATTCTTTATTTACACCCTCAGGATAACCTGGGTGCCACTTAGCACCTTTCCAACACTACCCCTCTTTTTATAAGAAATCATAATTATGTTCATCTTATCATATATACTTTCTTGTATCTAAACATATTTGAATTGTTTCATGATATTTATTGTTCATAACCAAACCATAGTTCCTCCCTGGTTCACTGCCAACTGTGATGTCATACCAGGCACCTCATAAACAAAGAATCAAAATCATAACTCATTAATAATTGTATCAAAATAAACTTGTCAAGAATATAAAATAATGGAATCTTGAACACACTAAATCCATAGCATCACCATGAACAATATCATGGATATCATGATTAGGATCATCAAAGCTATCAACATATAGCCTTATTTAATGCATATGGCATTATCTTTGGAAAAGATGTCACACCAATAGCATTCATAAAAGCTTTGAAGTATACCAATTAGTAGTGTGCAAACATACATGAATACATGAGGGTCATATCATTTCATCATTTCCCAATTCCCACACGGAGTGACACATCCCATATACATAGTGACTAGCCCCAACATTTGTCACATATACACAAGGTAAATAACTTTACTACACATCATTTATATCCAATGTGATAATCCACACAATAAATCACATATTCACATAAGGGACAATTGGTAAAGTGGAAATGGATGTAGCCTTTTGCATACATCAACCTACTACCTATTTCATAATCACATAAGTCTACTATGACAACAATCAACCATCTCATACTACTTGATTTCATCACTAGCAAGGGAATTGATAATATCAATGCACACAACCCTAGGCTACTTACACAAGCACTTAGGGAGGTGTTAGTGTATAAACACATTCAATAACACACAAGTTCATATCGCTTCATGATCCCAAGGTGTTACCTACCTCTAATAATCTAAGATACCATTTCTACATTAGGATAGACCAAAACTATAATATGAGGTTGGTCCAACTATTACCTACCTATTCTTCATTAGAATCTCTTTTCCCTACATTCCATTGGATTTCTAAGAAACCAAGGAAATCCATCACTGGCATAGTATACTCCTTGACTATTGCCAATCTCAAAAATTATAGTATTGCTCCTTGGCTATTGTCAATTTCGAGCATACATCACATAGCTTAAGTGAAAAATCACTCATAGTAGAAGTTTTAATCATATGGTTACCATAATAGTGAACTTAGCATATATAGAAGTTCACATTAAAGGATCAAATAATGACCACAAAAAAATTTCCTACCCATATCAAGTTCATGAGTAAAATCATGAAATAAATTAATCACAAGGTATGTGTTGTTCAAGTATAATTTCAATTAATCAACATTCAATTGACATGAATTTGAATATATTATAACATACATTCACATAATAGGTTATTTCCTTTCATACATAGCAAGTAGTAAATCATACAAATCAATTTCATTCTAGATTACTATCTTTTGGTCATTGATCATAATTCCCTTACTCGGTTCCCATACTAACCATCTAGGAAATAACTATAATCTCACTCATCTTCCTCTATCTTGTCAATTTAAGGCTTGTTCGAAACATTTAACAAATACAACTTTAACGTGGTAGACTCTAGGCCCTAGTGTTGAACCTAGAGCTCTGATACCATATGTAATAGCTATCCAATTAATCACTAATAAAGAATGAAAATTAGGGAATATCATGAAGTTAATATAGATCCAATCTAAAAGGAGTCAATTTATTTTTCAGAATATATAAATAATTTTAACAATTATCACAATTAGTGTAGAATCCATTTAAAGTACTCTAGAACATGAACTTAAGACTTCAACTTATTTTCCATTGCAATATAGGTTTACACACACTTGAAACTATATTTATGATATTTGTAACAATCTAATTATAATAACGACACTACTCTAAAATAGGTTTAGTGGTATAAAAAAGTAAACAAGAGTCATCTACTCCCTTCAAACAATAGAACACAAGAAAGATAAAGGAATTAACATATGCATTACAAAGCTCTTCACTTCCTACCTTCATAACCTAAGCCAAAAGAAGAGAGAGAGAATCATTGAGGTGATATCCACCCTACCATGAAGCCTTAGCTTCCCCGTGCAACTCCACTAGAGAAGCCTGACCCATCACAAATGATCTAGTAATATGTAGCCAACATGCATGATGGAATCTAGTTCACTATGTGAATAGTTGTCAATTAACATACCTATATGCTCATGCATTAGTCAAAAATGTAGTTTCAAGGAAAAGGCTAACCCATATTCCCCACATTCCCTAAATCCACTCACTACTAGTGATTTAAGAACCCAAGGTCTTATTTCTTCATTGGTAATTTTCAAGATTAAAACCCATCCCTCGGCTCCAATGAAAGTATAATAAATAACTCACACATACTCATAAAATTATATTATTAAATAATGATGTTAGCTATTAAATTGATATACTTACATTATATAAATAAATTCAAAATTTCCACTCTGTAGATTGCAGTAGGAACGACAACATTCAAAGAGTTGTAACTTTTACATTACTAAGTCAAATTCAAAAATTTGATATGTTCTGGAAAGGTGGAAGAATGAAGAACAAAGCCCATAATTTTTTTTCCAAGAATCCCAACCACTTAAGAGAAGATTTTTTCTACAATATTGCTCACTAATTACCCATAACAGTAATCTAGATAAAAAAAATACAATCTTAAACTAATTTTGCATGTACTTTACAATCTTATATACAACTTTAGTTATAATTTCAATGCAATATTCATGATTGGAGACCTCTTTAAAGTTATAAATATCAAAGAGATCCAATTCTCTCATATTTAGATTTTATTATGGATCCCTTAATCCTATGTTATCCCCTTTCTTGATCTTAGAAACAAATATCTAATGCACTAAGATTCAACACTAGACAGATTTAGAAATTAGGTTCTATGCTCTCCCAACCAAAATAATAGTTTGTTTACTCATATAGAGTTACTGGAGAATTAATAGACTTAGTATGAAATACAAATCTCAGTGATATTTTCTAGTACCTTTTACCCAACAATTATCTCACACTAGGAAACAAAATCCAAGTTGTTGAAACATTCCTCATCTCATGCCTAAAAATACATCTTAATTTGCATCTAATATAAACATTCCTCATCTCAAACCTAAAAATAACTCTTAACTTGCATCTAATATTTTCATTTAAGAGGCTGCAATAAATCCCCAATATTTTTTTTAGATCTACTTTTGTTTATTGTGAATTGATTGAAGCAACAACTGTAAAGGTATTTGATTTGGTTCATTTCATTTTAGAATGAATTATGTCGTGTTAGGATTATATAATATTGTCCTTACGAATTATGCCCATTTTATTTAAATTTCATTAACTTTTATGACAACATGAACGATTTGCACAAAATATTGAGGTAAGTCAATTGTCATGATTTCAACAAGTTTTTGTTTGAACCTGTTCATAGCTAGATCATCTCTTTCTTTCTTTTTCCTTCAATTTTTTTTTCCCTTTGTTTATTTCTTGGGTTTATACTTGTGCTAATTTTTGCACAAATTATTTAGTATTGAAAGAATACTAGCTACTGTTGATGCTGTAAATACACTGGTTGATAAAACTATCTTCACATATAGTGAACATTTAGAGGTCAAATCATCTTCATATGTTAGACCTATTACATTCTTTTGACAAATTCATACATTTTGCATAGTTTTGTGCCATTATAGGACCTCTTGTACTTTAAAGACCACTATGTGGAGGTCATGGACTGAAATGGTCTACAAAATCAACACAAATGGGATCTGTTGAAAAGTCTTAGAAAATTTCAAGCAAATGCAACTAACAGGTGTAGAGCTAGATTCGACAACATTTGGGAGAATTCTTCCCCACTGGACTAAAGGGCATGGACACCCATGAAAGAATCACAAAGGGGAATTTTTGTGACATGTTATAGATGCAACTATTCGAGTAGACATGTATCCAAAATATGAAGTCATAGTTAGGACATGCTCACTGTTTGGCATACCTACCCTATGCCTCTAAGAGATGTCATTATTATATAGCAATACAAGTAACATATATATATGTATGTATATGTATGTATATGTATATATATGTGTGTATATATATGTGTGTATATATATGTATATGTATATATATATGTATGTGTGTGTGTATATATATATATGTATGTATGAATGTATGTGTATACATACATACATACATATATATACATAGACATATACATATATACATATATACATACATATACATATATATACATATACATACATATATATACATATATACATAGACATATATATATATACATATATACATATAAATACATATAAATACATATATATACATACATATATACATATATTTGTATGTATATATATATATGTGTGTGTATGTATATATATGTATGTGTATGTATATATATATATATACATACAAATATATGTATATATGTATGTATATATATGTATGTATATGTATATATATATGTATATATATCTGTGTGTGTGTGTATGCATGTATGTATGTATATATATAATTACCCAATTTAAAATCAAGCACATGCCATAGGCCAAACAACAACTACATCTTCTAAGCTTTTAGACCAGCAAATTTTATTTAATTCAGCTCTTTAAATAAGGAAAATTAAAGGTGAAATTGTTTATTTGAGAGACATAGAAATCATTTACCTTAAGAAATGTGGTCTGATGGATGGCAACAGTTGCAGAATATGAACAATGAGTTTTGATAGGCATGCAAAACATGGAAGCAAAAAGGACACTGAAAATTATTAACAAAATCCCTCAACAAAAAAATAAAATGTTGT
Organism: Sequoia sempervirens; assembly: GCA_007258455.2. Taxonomy (NCBI): domain Eukaryota; kingdom Viridiplantae; phylum Streptophyta; class Pinopsida; order Cupressales; family Cupressaceae; genus Sequoia; species Sequoia sempervirens. The sequence continues at coordinate 35,133 of VDFB02145036.1, forward strand.
ATCATGAATTTGTTGATTTTAGGAAGAACACATTAAAATTCATTGGAAGAGCTTAGAACTTACACACCTTGCAATTGGCAGTTGGAATGCCCAATTCCAAACAAATTTGATTACCCTTCATTTTTTCCAATGCAGTGCCCTCCAAAAACCCCCTTTCCCAACATGCCTTTTGTTGGGAATAGGATGCCATTTAATTGCAATCCTAAACATATTTCATGTATCTCCTAAGTCCTTGGAAAGTGTTCTCCAACTCTAGAATTAGAAAGAGATTAAATTCAAATGCAATGAACATGTAAATTGACATTTGTAATTATTCCTAAATGATAGGAACATGCAAGGGCGTCACTATTGAATTTGACTCCATTTTTTGACGAATGTTCGTCAGTCGTTCGACAAACATTTTTTGGACAATCGACGAATTCACGAAAAAAAATTCGTCACTATTTTTTCATCAAAATTTTGACGATGAATTAAACGTCAAAATAACGGCGCACATATTTGTCGGTCGTGCGGCATCATAAAATGATTTAGCAGATGTTCCTCCGAATATCGATGAAAACTTCATGTATCAGCGGCGAATTACAACCAAAATGCAATTGCAATGGCTCTTCGAAACATGAAACACCACGAAGTTTGTCTCCATTTAAATGAAATGGGAAAAGGGATTCACGATGAAGCCTTACGTGTAAAAGCACCAGCAACCATTAGGACACTTTTAGGTGATTAAGTGGTGGCCTTTGCTGAAATTGTGATGAAACAATGCAATTTTTTTTAAAAAAATATTTGTTGAAATGTACCATCGCGGAGACTCTTGGTGATGACCACCGAAGCCAACCCATCGGTGAGAGATCAATCATCAACATAGGATAGAAAACTCACTCTGATCCATGTCTTGCCCGTTTCGCCGATAAGGCAGATCGGCATCACCTTGATCGACCTCTTGAGGAGTTTTGAACACTGATGGTTATTAGCAAGACATTCTGATGGTCTCGCTGATTAAACAAGTGTCTAAGAGAAATTAAATAGATGGAACCTATTAATTTTGTTATTTTGGGGTTCTTTAAATCATATAATAGATACCATCTTCTTGTGTATATTGTACTTATATTCATATTTTAATTTGAGACCAATTGTCATTGCACATTCCATTTTACTTGCATAGAGTATTCTATAAGCAATATATTGATAATGCCAAATGATTTATGGTGTTGTACAACTCTACCTATCATCACAGTTCTGTTGTTCCTATAATACCCCTCCTATTATTGTTTGGACTTGTTATTTTTCTATGTTTTTGTTAATGCTTTGAGACTGTGATTGTACTATTTATTGGTTGGTTTGGTGATTATGCTACTTCATTTGAGGACATGGATTTTGATATGACATTTGGTTTTGTGATGTTTAATTTGATTCAGTAATACATTGTGATGTAGTGATTTGGTAATTATATTATGATATGATTAGTTAGTTTATAAATGTTATTTCATTTTTGATATTGTAATTGTTAGTATAGTTTGGTGAGAGGATAGTGTAGCACCACTTGTTCGCGAGTGCCCTACTACGCTGCAATTCCTTCTCACAATGTGATGTTTTGATTTTATATATATATACATGTACATGATCTTGTTTGTATGCAGGAATTGCAGGTACAGAGTCTCAATTCCACCTGCTTCAGCAGGATAGGGTGAGCATCAATTTAACCCAATGGGCATAATTTTGAAACAGACATGACAAGGAAGTCACCCCATCCCATGTCAAACCATCCTGATTGAGTGGTATTGTACATCTTTTTCTTTGTCATTTTTGCAATTTATTATTGTAGTTTGTGTGAGTGTATTTTGGTATTATTTTACGTTGATGTTTGTATGATGTAATTTATATAATTTAATAATGTTAATAAATGTTTATTATAAGTGTTGGATAATTTATATTAAAATATAAAAGTTTTATTTTAAAAGTCATGTGTTTTATTTAAAATGTTAATTAAATTATTTAAGATTATTACTTGGTTAATTTAATTAAATTAACATGTTGAGGATAATTATGAAATAAATTATTTAAATAAATGAAATTGTGTGAATTGCAATTAAAGCTTGCAAAATCAAAATTAAAACTGAAAGTATTGTTAAATGGGAAAAAATCAATAAAAGAAAAGAAAAGATAAAAAGGACCAATGAGTATTGAGTTTGGCTAAAAAGCTGAAATTAAAATTAGAAAATTTCTTATAATTTGGATTTTTTAGAGCTTTTGAAATAGATGAGATATTTTTATTCAATAGCAAATTGATGAGATTTTTGGGATTCATGGGAAAATTTTGGATAGAATTTGCACAAAAATAAGAGTTCTAAAATATTGGATCTTCTGGAGTTTTCTGGGGAATTGTTTCATTTTCTTTCATTATACTGGGGGGGTTCTTTTGAATAGAATATGAGATTAAAAATTTGAGCAAGGAAATCTGGAGAAGAAGTTTTGAAGGAAGAAATGAGAGCACTTCAAAAAGGCCATTGGGATCAAGCAAAGCTTCATTAGACTTTCAAGAGTGCAAGACTCCAGGTTCCATTTCCTTACTTCTTTAGTTGTCTAATTCAAAAGAGAAATAAAATAAATTAATAAATAAATAAATAGATAAATATTTTGTTGTTAAAGAAAAGAATTATCATGTGGTTTTAGAAATTTTTTGGGTTGCAAATAAACAGGAGAGATGCTTTTGAAATTTTGTTTGAAAATGTTCATCATTGATTTTTATCATTCTGTTGTGCAAAAGATCAATCTTCCTTTCCTTATAAATGATTTGGTTGTTTTGTGGATATATATATATATATATAGATGTATATACATATTTACACACACACACACATACACACACACACACACACACACACATATATATATTTATATATGTCATAAAATTGTACAGAGATCTATGTCTAAATATATTATATTCAGTTGATTGAGATATATATATATATATACAAGTATATTTATATAAATTTATATATGAAGAGTTATTCATTTCGAAATTCACAGTATCGAATTCCGAGCCAAAATGGTACAAAGGGCATTTTTTTTGTTGTGTTTGTTTTTGTTAAAAATGGGGAGTTAAGGGGGAGGCAGTTGGTGTACCTCCCTAACTCCCCTCTAGGACTACAGGCACGTATTCCATAGGCTAGCTTTGCTTGTGTGATCCTAGGCTATTATTACGCAATAGCATAGATTCCTGTGTCCTGAAGCCAGTAAAATTTCACAATCATAAAATAGGGAAAATACCAAAATAAAATAGTTTTTTTTTTAAAATATCATCCTCAGAAAACTCAATTTCATAAATATATCCCATCTCATCCCTATATTCTACTCAATTACACTCTATTCTGAGTATTTATTTTATTTAAAGTTATTTTGTGGAATAATGGTATCATCGGGCATTATAAATTCAGCACTGTTTATTAATTATTTATATATATGTATCATATATATATATATATATATATATATATATATATGTATATATATACTATATATATATATATATATATATAACTCTCTTTAAGTGTAAATCTTGAATATATAAATATTGCTAGCATAATGATAAAATTATGAAATTTAGTCTCATTGATTAATTAAAAGAAGCAAATTATGTAATTATGTTGAAAATTTATTATTGTACTTTATTTCAAAATTGCATCGAGTAAAATAGAAAGTATAAATGCAAATGAACCAATTGTTTCTCGAGTTATAAGATCATGTGATTTTGTTATTACCATTTTATTATTTTTTTTGATTTTTTTCTTTGGATGTGGGAACCCTGTTGTTATTGTGAAACCGCTTAGGGTTGTTGTAAACCGTAGTTTTTCCAGAGGCGTGATTTTATCATTGGATGTTATCCTCATTTTTTGTGCTCTTGATCTTGCAAGAAATTAGTATTATTATTTTGGAAAGGGTTGTACGAGTTGTGTTGAGACTTTGATTATGTATTTAGCGTGATGGGTAATGCCTCGCAGGTCTAATGCCTCGCAGGTCTTTGGTTGTGATATATGCTTTGTTTCTTATGGTACAACCCTTGCCTTGTTTTGATTTTGTTATTGTTTTGGGGTCTTCTGGGAGAGTGGCTCTTCGTGGGGGCTGACGCCTCAAAAGGAGGAAGGGCTCAGGATAACCCACGTAAGAGTAGATTAACAAGTGAAAACCTAATAATAGAACTTAGGGGGATGGGTAGTAAAAAAACATAAGATAATATTGGATACCTCATCTATGCATTAGGGCTATCATAGACTAATGGTAGATTGAGGAGGCTGTGGTCGGCAAAGTCATAACCTCATCCTCATGAGAGGTTAACGGCTCTACATGAGCTACCCTATGGGGCCGGTGCCTCAAGTAGGAGGAAGGGCCAGGATAACCATAGATGGGGGTCAACCCCTCATGTTGGAGGAAGGACTAGGATAACCCATGTAGGCTATGCTATGACACTCTCCACTACATACCCTTATGCTTTGTTTCTTGATTGCCTCTGAAATTGTGTTCTAATTTTTGTTTCATATTCATTTGGAAATGTTTTATGATTATTTCTTTGGTTACTTGGTTAATGGTTATTGCCTTGGTTTGTTTGTGATGAGATTTATGGCTTTATGTTTATTATGTTGACTCATGGATGTTGTCGTTTATTTCCTTTGTAATCCTTGGTGTTGTATTTGGAATTATTGTACTATGTTATTCTTTATTGGAGTTGTCTTTGGCATTCATGGTCATGATTACTTCCCTGTCACCTCTGAGCATGGGGGGTGGGTTATTTATAACCCACATGGTCTGGTGGAACGTGCTTCATACCCGTTGGGTTCACCATCAATGTTCGTTCTTCACAACATTCTTCAGTTGGAGCTTGTACCAATTATTCATTTTGTAATTCTGTCATTATTTTGTATTATGTATTTATCCCACATGTATGGGATATTTTATTGTATTTCATTCATTGAGAAAATGTAATGTATTTAACGATGGTGTATTATTTATGCACCTTTGTAACCATTCGATTTAGGAGATTTATTATGATGGTGTCACGTGATGTAAATTATACTTATTCTTATGGTTATACATATGTTATCTTTGGAAAATGGATATTTTAATGGTTATAATGGATGTTAGATTAGTTAGGTTTTAGTTTATGTGTAATCTTTCATTATGTGTTATTTATGTGATGTGACCTCGCATGCCCTAGAGGACTTGACGTTATGATGTTAATGTGCAATGTAAATATGTTTTAATGTTTCATTACTTGTTTACTTTGTATTAGTTTAAAAAAATAAATGTGTGCAATGTTTTGTCCTTTAGGGTTTGCACGACGGGTGTTACAGTTCCCCCTTAGAGAATCCTACAAAGATAAGTTTACAATACCAAGTCAAATAATATGAAAAAGACTTACTTCCATACAAATTAAATGATTATTCTCACAATGGAAATTGTCTAATTACAACAACAATTCCATGAAAGGTTATCCATGCTTCATAAGAGATGATTGATCATGCATACAGACTGCAAGATGCATAGAAAAAGCATTACACTTGAGAACAACCAAGGGCTAACAAGGGAAGGAGTTAAGAAATGTCTAGATTGAAGAGAAAATGTGTAGGGAAAATGTTGAGCAGTATTAAGAGAACAAGGCTTGTAGAACATATTCTTGACCTAATCAAGCTCTTGAACAACTTAAACACAATTAAAATACTAACACATACATGAGACATGTAATCAACTTCCAATATCTGCTATCTTTTTCATTAATGCAAAGGTAGGTAAAGGAGAAATAATTATAATTGTAACACTATTCATAGTCCAGTAAATTATGTTCGTAATTTGTGTTCAATAAATCTCAATTTTATCATTATACTGCCCATCTAATACCATATTTTAATCTAGGGTTCAACTATCTCAGATCTAAAGAAGAACCTTCAATTAACCATTTAAAGTAATATAAAATAAGGTAAGACTTTTACTTGAGAAAAATTGGGTACACTTGTAGGATTAAAGTTCTCGCAATCATTAGGATTTATTGGCACACAGACACAACCTGCAACATATGAAGCAATGGATGACTACAAGTTAGTGAAATGGTCCTTAATATGTGACTGGTTTGCAAATTGATTGGTAGAAAACAAGGTTACAAACAAATCTACATGAAAAATTATGAGGACAATCTACTGTAATCATCAAAATAGATGAAAAGTGCAAAGGAAAGAGTCGAGCTACATCTCTAGAGCCTTAAAAAAACACATGCAAGAAACATAAAAAAAAAGAACAAACCAATTTTTGGATGAATACAAAATGGTACCTTCAACAAGTGATTCATATGCTCACACCTGACACATGACATTAAGAAGATTTTAGTCTTCCTCTTTGAAATTAACTACTTACAGAATAAACCCAGAAACCAATATTATATACCTCCATGTCTAGCCGAGGGTAGGTATAAGAGAAAAAAAATTCCTCAATGCAATGCCAAAAAATATCAATGTGTGTGTAGGTTTGTATTACTCAAAATATCATTTCACTTCCTAAGGAAAAATACCAAAGTGATGTTTTAAATTTCAATCTTCACATAGGCTCCCTTATTGCTACACGTGCATATACAAGTATTATTTGAGCTCTAAACTATTCAAATATTAAGGATTTAATTAGCTATAAGATGGAAAGTTGTTTTTTAGACATAACCCATCATCTTTTACATATCTTTATTGACTCCTAGCGCTTCAGATAAATTTGTGTAAATGAGACATAAATGTAAATCTTTTATGACAAAGAAAATTCTTAAAAGGAGGGGGGAGAGAGCAAAGGATAGGGGGAAAGAGAATGCTTGAATGTATAGCAAAGTATAACATTTTGATCATTATAACAATGAAATGAATCTTAAGTTTGAAGCATTAATATCATTTACAACATTTATGATCAAGAATGAATGTAAGTAGAGAAACTTTTGCATACTTGCAGATGGTACAAAATTTCATGGTTAAGTGGAAGCCTCCTATCAACAACAAGATCCAAATATCCATGTATCTATCTCAATCAAGCCTCTAACCCTTTAGAGCTATCAATTTTTCCACTAACCTGTTATGCACAAAAGTCAAATTTTAGAGTTATGTCACCACTAAAAACAAAAGAAACGGAGCTTTGAAACCAAATCCACACACAACACAATGTGGTATTCATACAAAGCCATACAAAAAAACTAAACTCAGAACATGAGAATGGAAACAACTTCAAATTATGATGCAAAGCATGGATTTAGGGTATAAAGAATTATTTTTCTGCCACCATAGTGAAAAGTTAGCACTTTCTTTCATCTTTGCATATTGGTTTGATGCGTCAAACGGTGCATTTCTTATATTGAAAAGTGCATTACCTTATTGAGCTTCTCTTTGTTTCGAGAATAGTTTAATATTCTCTAGTTAACAGGGCCAACCACGTGATGGTGGAAGCTCATTTGGCCCGTCCCCCCCCCCCTCACATCACTCTCAATTCCCCATACCCAATTGTATAACATTAATCATTCATTCATCTATTAAGAACATATAACATTCATTTATTAACATATTCACATTCATTCATTAACATATAATATTCATTCTTTTAGTTTTTACATATTATCAAAAATTAGGTTGTCATGATATGATTACAATCACCTTTTTTTTTGTTTCTTTTTTAAAGCTAAAAAATATGAAGTGGAGTATCGCTTTCTAAATCATTTGTCCCCCCTTTAGTTGTTCTGTCCTCTGCTCATGATCTTAATGTACGCTAGTCATCTGCTCATGACGTGGATGCCACTGCAAGGGGGGGTCTACTGCAATAACAAAGAAATGTTAAACTGGTATGTTTTATTATTATTGTTACAAGTATTTCATTAATAAAAAGAACATTAGAGTGGTTCTCTTTACCTAATGGGTCCACATCATGTTCCTAAACTTCTATTATAGACTCATGTTCAACATGCTGAACACCCTCTAAATCCTGATCTGCAGTTGAAACACGAAAGGTTACATTAATTAATACACCAATTGAAATTAAATATGTTTAAAAGAACATGAGAGTGGTCCTCTTTACTTGATGGGCCCATATCATGTTCCTGATCTTCTCTAGCCTGATCATGCTCAACACATTGATCACGCTCTACATTCTCTAAAGTTGAAACATGAAAGGTTACATTAATTAATACACTAATTGCAATTAAATATGTTTAAAAGAACTTTAGAGTGGTCCTCTTTACCTGATGGGGCCACATCATGTTTCTAATCTTCTCTAGCATGATCATGTTCAACATGTTGATCACGCTCTACATGCTCTAAAGTACTGGGATGCACACCATGACCTTCATCTCTAGGTTGTGCTCCACCCTCACCAAGCTGCATTCCAATGTCATGTGCAGTATTATCATTGCTTGAATGTTTAAAACAAATAGGCATGTAATTACTTTATGGTGGAAATTAATATTGAATATATTGCACAAGTATTCAATTTTAAATAAACTTTATTCAGTTAATTTACTTGCGTGTTAGATGCAATGGAAGATTGTGTTTTCCCAGTCAATACTCTTAGGCATTCAACCACGGCTCCATAGCCTTGCTGGAAGGAAATCTTCAGGTCATCTTCTGTGGGAACTTTGTTGAATTCAGAGCCCTAGATTTTTGCATAAGATCATGAATTTTGCTTCTATGGTGTGATAAAACCAAAAAAAAATTCAATTTATTATTTGATACAATATTTCATTTATTGATATTTCATGAATTCATGCGCTAATTTCATATATAGCCAAATTTGAGCCAAGTTTTTCTTGTGTTGCCTCAAGGGTTTTTCTAGTCTTTCCTTTGTTTCCTCTCGGGATGTACCTAAAATTCTATGAAAAGTTTGAAATACGCGAAATTATGCAAAGAGTAATCGATATAATTATATTATTGATAGTATCACATATACCTTCCTTTGGCCCTCGATGGTGTCTTTCCTTTTTCTTTTCTCCTCTTATCCTAATAATTGCGGTCCTTCCACTCCCCTCTTCGTAATCATGGGGACACTCAGATTTTTCTTCTTCTCTAAATGTGACCTATATTGGTCCCTTCACATACTTTTTAGATAGGTACCAGCTTAAGGACCTTGGTTCAGTTGAATGTTTTATCACCGAAGAGCACAACTAAACCGTTAATGAGCTCATCTTTTAAATCTTGATTTTGGGCATTCCACTGTGTACGTATGGTGGGCCTGAAGAGCTCCAATGTAATATCACTTAGATGTTTATAAAAAAAATAATTTCCTACAAAATGATCATGGGATCAATAGTCTAAAAAGAGTGATCAATAAGTAAATTTCAATTGGATTATATATAATAATAATTAAATTTTTTTAAAGTACCTGGGACCTTCTCTATCTTTATGGGAACGAAATCCTCGATCACCACAAATGTGACCGGAAATGTTCCCGTACTAGTAATATGGGAAGATCCAGGAAATGTTGCTAAAATATCACCAGTACTAGTGGCCTCTGCATCCCCAAGTACATGTCTTGACGCATGGTCTGGCATGTGTTTGTTGCTAGAGGGTGCACTAACAGATGCCTGAATAGTATGTGTTGCTGACATTTCAGATGAAAATATAGGCACGGATGATGGGGTCAGATGATGTGATTTATGTGCAGGAAGATCAGGATGGACACTTGTACCAACCCCTACTCCTTAGGCAACACTTGCAGTACCCTGATCATGGATAGGAGCATCATGAGGACGTAAAAAATCCTGTAAAAACAACACATATTTTAGTTCATGACATAAAAGAGTACAAAATATAAAACTATGAATGAAGTTATGTTATAATTAAAGACCTCATGACAACTTACTTGCAAGTTTTGTGATCTCTCAGTCAATATTTTAACCCTCTCTCTTATCTCATCTGTTTGAGGCACTATGAATAACAACTTAAGGATTTCTTCATTGCATTTTTTTTGGGTCTTCCTTATCATATCAATAGGGTTTGTTGAATAAGCGATGTCATCATCACATAATATTGTCTGCACCTCCCTATGGATTCTCTCATCTACTACTGGTGCCTTTCCCCGATCAGTCGACTGTAACAAGAATATTAAAAACATTATTGAAATTAAGCCAATAAACTTATCAAAACAACATAATAATAAAACGTTTTGCTCGTATCTAATTTGTACAATTACAATGAGGTAAACATGTCGGGTAGAAGTGCCTGAAGATAAATCACAATCTGTGCTTTGGGCTGGAGCCTTCTCCATATGATCAATGTCCCACTGTGACAAAAATTAAATATAAAAAAATATTACCTAAATGAAACCAATAGACTTACGAAAAAAACATATGAATAAAATGGTATATTGGAGTCATTAATTGGAGGTTGGGTAAAATGGTACATAGTACATACCACCCCCATAGTAATTTTGTTTGTAACTAAGTGATTCAAATTGTAATCGATTAGCAACTCTTCCCCTGCAATTATTGATTTTATTACACATACGAATACATGGTTTCCCTCGCGTGCCTTGAATATGCAATTGGGTTGCTTATTTGTTGACCTGTGTCATGTCCTATTTGTAAACCCTACAATATTCTTTAATGCTTTTGGCCTTCCGCCAATGTACATAGCCACTCCTATTTTGATCCTTATCTTTAGCCGATATAATTACGACAAGGCATACCTACGACACAATATTTGTAACTCTAATAGGTCCGATATACTTCAATTTAGTAACTTTCATAATAGACCTTTATGTCATCCATAAAATAGGCCCAAACCATGTAATGACGATGGTGCATGCGACATATCCTCTCGACACAAAATTAGTGTTTATTGAGGAAGTCTGGCACTCACTGTTTCAGAGATGTTTGTACCTCAAGGGCACTTCGGGACGTTGCCTCCAAGTGATCTCTAATAACAGGCGGTATGACCTTCAACAAGAAAAATCGCGTGTTTACAAAATTTTCTTCTAATCTGACCTCTAGTTGATCTCCTCTTTAGACATACTATATGTCTCACTTTCCTCTTCTCTTCTTGAATTTCCCTCGCTCGAGGAAGACAGATCTGACAAATACCTATTTGGTGGTACCTGCACTCATAAGGATGTTGTATGAAGTTCTTTCATGGTGATGTGATCCCAAGGTGATATTATGATTAATCTATCATTTCATCGCTTAGAATTTGCAGGTTGCAGGTAATTAAGCTTGATAGATTGCAAGTTATTGTTACTACCGTCCAAATGTGTCCATCACAAATCAAATCTACTTAACGCTTTAACTCCCAAACTTTGTAACAAGTGTTAAATGTGACTATGGTCCACTAGTTACACAACCAAGGCCTCAAATGTATTCTCTAATTGTAATCAAAGGACTTTTGCTCTTCATTCAAGTAAATAAACTTGAAGGGAAATACCACCAAGTGGTTTATTGGACACCTACATGACTAAAAATAGCAGCAAATTTACATTTAATTTCCATATGTCTAATGGTTAATGGGGAGGGAGTGTGTACTAGGCCTGGTTAAGTCATCATAAGTTTATGCTTTGGCAATAATTTTTTTTTAAGTCATCTTAAATCTTCCTATGTTTAATTGCTAGGAGACTTTTGGTATGTTTTAAGGTAGGCTGATAGATGAAAGAGCCCAAAGAGCCTTTATCCATGGTATCCAGGTACACATAGCAATCTTCTTATACAGTTGGACATGATTTAAAGAACTTAGCTAGGAATTATTCATTTAACCTAAGGTTTTCTCATAATGCCATCATTGAAAAGTATGATCAAATTCTTCTATTATGAAGAATTGGTCTATGTGCCTCTAGTAATCACTATAAATGCTTATAAGGATAAAATGACTAATTGTATTAGGTAGGAGAGAATCAACTTTGAGTTCTTCAAAGATTATATTCCTCTATTCATAATTTTTAAGGGTTGTGTGTGGAGGAGGTTATCACTACCAAGAAGGGAGGAGACCTTTCCTTGTATTCTTTTATAATTTTCATTATTCTTATTTATTTTACACTTACATTTACAAATACGCATACATATGCATTTACCGTTTTCATTTATTTCTCATGTCGTTTAATAGTTTGATCGATTTCATATTATATGTGTTAAAGACTTTAGAAACTAAATTACATTAATTTATGGATATGTTGTCTTATAATAACACACAACCATATGCTCTTTTGTATTTACACTGTATTTAGAAATACACATTTATATACATAAATATAGATTTCTTTTAATGATATGTTGCATTTATTGTTCTAGGAGAGCACGTAAATGCATTACATTTACATTTAAAATACATATACATACACATACACATACATACATACATACATCCATATATATATGTGTGTGTGTGATTTATATTCAGTGTTCAAAAACAACCCATTAGGTCTGTACATGGATAAAAATTCATAAAATTAGATCTCCCATACATATTTTGTTGGAACCTAGGCTTGAACCTCTCATTTCACATGCTTTTCTTCACAAAACTATTGAGGACAGAAGCTATACTTTCTTTATTTCTCATCCTACGCCCTATTCATGCATCCTACAATTACAATAGTATCCATGGGGCCTCTTACACAAGCTACAGTAATCACAAAAAGTGTAAGAGCCCCTTTATATCATGCTTGGAATACAAAACCCTCAAAAATAGGGTAACTCAAATTATGATTTGTTGGTGAGCTGTTGGAAAAAATATTAGCACCAACTCATTCTTGGAGTCTTTTGAAAGAGAAGTGAATCAGGTGGAAGTTAAGTAAAAACCTTATAGTGTCAAGGTGAATGAGGTGATCAATTTTGATTGGCCAACTTATGAAGAGTACCAGAAATGGGTAAATGTATATTTAATTGAGGAAGAGTGAAAAGGATTAGGCTGCTAACGGTTGACAAATCAGTTTTTGTAGTTACAACAGATTCTAGTTTTGTTTTTTGGTGACAGTCTAGGCGCAAAATTCTTGAAGTTTTTTGTTGCTACATCAACCATTCTCAGCAGGCATGATGAACACGAATATTCTCTAGGGAGATTGCTATTGTAACACATTTTTGGAATATCACAAGGTGGTCCAATTGGCTGGTGACACGTGTGTTTTCTGGCCCGATGCTTGTTTGCTCCTTCTTTTTCTATAAGAAGGATTTCAAGGCCAAAAGTATGGGTTAGCAAGTTAGATATTTTTGGTCGAGTCTAGATGAAGTTGCAGAGAAAATTGTAAAGTCTGATGGTTTTAGAAAAATGCAATTTGTGTATTGAGTCATTCTCGTAGTAGGTTTTGAAGGACGACAATGTATGATAGTACCGGTATTTAATCTGGGATATGATTAATTCGAACTCATGTCTCTAATACAAGCATATCTGAATTTTGGAAATGACTGGCGTTGTTTCATTCATCTCATCGTTGTGGTGTATAATTTTGTTGTAGCTTTAATTCAAGGAATTAATTAAATTTTGAATGGGATTAAAGATATGTCTAAGAAGGATTTGACAAGTGGTATTGGGTTAGAAATACATATTGATGAGATTGTAAAGAAATGTTACTGGTGATCTTATATGTTATGTGTTAAATTTTTCATAAACCCTTAGATGCTTATAAATTTGACTCCTCCAATGGATATATGGTACTGATCTAAGTTGTACTTATTCATATGGTTCATTATTTGTTTCACTTTACCTAGAGTTTGCTACAAATTTCAAATCAATGACTATCTTATACTATGAAATGTTGTAGTTATCTCATGCTCCAAATAGTTGATATTATTGATAAATAATCAATTCTATTTGGTATTATCCTATTATGTTGAGCTATTAAATGAGATTATCTATTGTTGTAAATGTTGTTTACGATGATGGTGCAGGTTGTAAACATTAAGGGACTACCCTCTCAGTTCCTAGAACCCAAAGTGTAGGAGGTCTTTCAAATCCTCGTCAGTTGGTCTAGGTCCTTCGAGCTGCGCTTTATTGGAATTGGCAATTCCATAGGTAGATTAGAAGTTCAACCTGCGTACTGTAAAAACAAACAACACCTTGCATATGTTTGTGGTGGAGGTATTAATAACAATTGTATGCTTCTATTTCCATTCATTAGATCTACTCACTTAGCATATACTTGGGCTAAGTCTACAATTGCTCAGACTCCATGATGAAGGCTATGTGATGAAATCCTGTATCAACCAAGATGTGGTAGATTATGGGAGTTTCCAGACCTAAGGCCGGTCGATAAAAATGTGAAAGACCTGAGCTATTTTATTTTTTCTATCTTATCTTATACCATTTTACGAGAATGGGGGGTGCCAATGTATGAGAAGATCTTTGGAAACTAGGCATGAAAATCAAGGTTAAAGAGAATGGGGGTGCCAAACTTATAGTACTCCATTATCCCTCAATCGATTTTCCCCTGAGTGCCCCTCAACCTCCCTCAGCACTGGTATTGACCTTGTTTTCACTCCTCCATCTTTCAGTGCTATATTGACCTTGTTTCTCCAACTCTTCAATGCCTGGCATTGATCTGCTTTAACCCAAAATCTTCCTACAACAGCATTGACCTTGTTTTCACTACTCCAAACTCTTCCTTAGCTACTGCATTGACCTTTCACTTCTCCAATTTGATGAGCTACAACCCGGTTTTGTTAGGTTTTACAATATGTTAATTGTTGAAAATTTTGGCACCATTTAGCCAGGTTTTAATATTTTACAATATAGTTAATTATATATTAGCTTATATTTCACATAATAAATAATATAATTATTCAACTTATTATAATTATATATTATATTCTTTAACAAAATTATTAAATGTATAAAATTATTATAATTAATAATTAATAATAAGTATATTTTTATATAATACAAAATATAATTAATATAATATATATTTAATATAATAGTAATATATATTAATATGAGAGAGAGAAACTAAATTTTGATTGGTTGTTTCATGTCAACAAGCCAAGGATGACATGTGTCTTTGGGGAGTTATGCTCAAGGTAGCATGCCATTTGATTAAAGATATGATAATTCTCCTTTAAGACCTCTTCAATGTACCCATTGCACACCTAAGGAGATAAAGATAAATATAGGGAAGAAAATATAGAGAGATAGGGAGATAATGAGAAACATACAAATAGAAAGGGAGAAAAAGCGATAGAGAGGGGTAGAGAGCTAAAGAGATAAGGGTGAATAGATAGAGATATAGGGAGGGTGATTGATATATCTCTCCCTATCACTCTCTATATCTCTATATCTCCCACTATCTATGTCACTCCCTCTTCCCCCCTCTATCTATTGAGCTATCTCTCCCTCTCCCCCCTTTCTCTCTCATTCACTCCATCTCTCCCTCCATCTCTCCTACTCTATAACTCTATCTCTATTTCTATTTTAATCTCCCTCTCACTCCTCTCTTTATCTCTTTCTATCTATATCCCTTTCTCTCCCTCCCCCTCTCTATCTCCCCTTCTCTATCTCTCACCATCTCTCCCTCCCTATCCCCCCATCCATCGACTCTCTATCTCCACCTATCTTTCTTTCTCTTCCCATATATCTCCATCTCTCTTTCCCTTCCCATATATCTCTATCCCTCTCTCTTTCTCTCCCCATCTATCTATATCTCCCCATATATTAACTAAGAAGCCATGCAAGCATACAATAGTATATGTTGGTAAAACTATAATATTTTTTTATTAAACTATAAGTAACACTTATCTTTCTAATGTCAAGCCTTCTTATAAAAATAGTGTTTTATTAAAATATAAGTAGATTATTGTCACCACTCTTCATTCAACATGAAATGCCAAATGTAGCAATTGTTTTGTTGCTTTTGTCAAGTTTCATTAACCAAGCTATTTACTAGGTTGAATAAAGTTGTGTTATGACCCTTCATCTCTTTAAAATAATTAGACAATATTAGCGAGATCAAGAAGGGGAGAAAACTAAACTCCTTCAAAATAGGGTAGTTGTGGGTTTGTTGGTTTTCTTTGTATACTATATACTTAGTTCCTCTAGGATAAATAAGTCACTTTAGATCATTTTCTTAGTTGTGTATCCTAACTAATATAGAGTAAGCTTTTTCATCTTAATTGACTACTACATAATAGTTTGTGTTGAAAGAATTGTTTCCATTCTTTGTAGTTTTTACATTGGAATACAAATCATATTTAATTTCATGCCAATATACTTCTTTCATAAAGATATTTGTTTCAAATAAATGCTTCATAACCCATCTAATCAAATCATAATTAACCTATCGAAAAGGCAATAGGAATTTTCTAAAGAAAAGAACACTTGACCCAATCACAAGTGTATGACCTTCGAAGAAAGGAGTGATCCACCTTAGCAATAACAATTACCTAATTTAGACCTGGGTATGTGCAGGATCATGATGGGACAAAAAGTGGCAACATGAAAAAAGTAGCATTTTTTGAACTTTCCAAAAAATGCAAAAATCCTAAGTTGATTTTTTTTTTTGGGTTGGGTGTCAGTACATTGCTCCATAGCAATGCCCAAGACAAAGTACTAAAAATCATATATCCAATTCAAATCGGATATCCGATTTGTTTTGGATATCCAATTCGTGTCTAATATCTAATTTGAAAAACATTTTAAAATGTAATATTTTGGTGCTATAAATCGAATATCTGATTTTTGCACACATATACCCAAGAGTAATCAGGAGGTGGAGGGTGGGAAAGAGAGAGAGAGAGAGAGAGAGAGAGAGAGAGAGAGAGAGAGAGAGCAAGAGACAAAGAGGGGGAGAGAGAATTAGGAGGGGGAATGTAGAGAGAGAGATAGAGAGAGGAGGGGGAAAGGGAGAGAGAGATATATAGAGAAATAATTAGGAGGGGGAAGGGAGAGGGGAAGAGGGGAAGAAGTGGAGAGGTAGAGAGAGAGAGAGAGAGAGAATTAGAAGGGGGAAGGGAGAGGGGAAGAGTGTTGAAGGTAGAGGATAGAAGATTGAAGGGTTTAGGGTTTAAGCGTTTATGGTTGAGAGGATAGGATGGAGAGACTTGAGAGAGAGAGAGAGAGGGAGGGAGTGGGAGACAAATAAAGGAAGGGAGGGTTAAGGGTTTATGGATTAGGGTTTATGGTTAAGGGGAGAGAGATAGAGGGAGTGAGTGAGCGAGAGAGAGACATAAGAGTGGGAGAGGGGGTAGGATATTGAAGATACTTTAGAGAGAGAGAGATGGAGGGAGTGGGAGAGAGATAGAGGGAGGGAGGGTTAAGGGTAGAGGGTAGGATGGTCAAGGGTTTAGGGTTATGGGGTGGAGGAGAGATAGAGGAGGAGGAGGAGAGAGACAAGAGAGGGAGAAGGGGCAGGAGGAGAGAGACTTGAGATATGAGTGAGTGAGTGAGAAAGAGATCTCGAGAGGAGATACTTGAAATAGAGAGATGAAGGAAGGAGGTTAATGGTAGAGGGTAGAGGGTTTAAGGGTTAAGGGTTTAGGGTTTAGGGAGAGACAGAGGGAGGAGTGAGTGAGAGAGAGACCTAAGAGAGGGAGAGGGGGTAGGATATTGGAAGATACTTGGAGAGGAGAGACAAAGGGAGGGAGGGAGAGAGATAGATGGAGGAGAGTTATGCAGAGGGTATATGGTTTAAGGGTTTAGGGTTAAGGGTGGAGGGGAGAGAGATAGAGGAGTGAGTGAGTGAGAGAAAGACCTGAGAGAGGGAGAAGGGGCAGGAGGGGAGACTTGAGATAGAGTGAGGAGGAGAGAGATAGAGAGACCTAAGAGAGGGAGGAAGCTAGGAGGGAGAGACTTGAGAGGAGAGATAAAGGAAGGGAGGTAGATGGTTTATGTGGAGGGAGAGAGATAGAGGGAGGAGTGAGCAGAGAAAGACCTAAGAGAGGGAGAAGGGGTAGGAGGGAGACTTGAGATAGAGTGAGTGAGTAAGTGAGTGAGAGAAAGACCTAAGAGAGTGAGTGAGTGAGTGAGAGAGTGAGAGAGAGAGACCTAAGAGAGGGAGTGGTGCTAGGAGGGAGAGACTTGAGAGAGAGAGAGAGATAAAGGGAGGGTTAAGGGTAGAGGGTTTAAGGGTTTAAGGTTTAGGGTTAAGGAGAGAGAGATAGAGGGGGAGTGAGTGAGAGAGAGACCTAAGAGAGGGAGAGGGGATAGAAATATGAAGATACTTAAGAGAGAGAGAGAGGGAGTGGAAGAGAGATAGAGGGAGGGGGTTAATGGTAGAGGGTAGATGGTTTAAGGGTTTAATTTTTAAGGGTTAAGGGTTTAGGGTTTCCGGTTAAGGGTAGAGGGAAGAGAGATAGAGGGGATGAGTGAGTGAGAGAGACCTAAGAGAGGTAGAGGGGGTAGGAGAGAGAGATTTGAGATAGAGTGACTTAGTGAGTGTGAGAGAGAGAGTGACCTGAGAGAGGGAGTGGTGCTAGGAGGGAGAGACTTGATAGAGAGAGAGGGAGAGAGTGGGAGAGAGATAGAGGGAGATAGGGTTAAGGGTAGAGGGTAGAGGGTTTAAGGGTAGAGGGTAGAGGGTTTAAGGATTTAGGGTTAAGGGTTTAAGGGTTAAGGGTTTAGGGTTATGGGTAGAGGGGAGAGAGATAGAGGGATTAAGTGAGAGATAAAGAGGGATGGAGTGGGAGAGAGATAGATAGTAGAGGGTAGAAGGTAGAGGGTTAAGGGTAGAGGGGAGGGAGATAAGAGTGAGTGAGAGAGAGAGAGAGACCTAAGAGAGGCAGAAGGGGTAGGAGGGTGAGACTTGAGAGAGAGAGGAAAGAGGGAGGAGGGAGAGAGATAAGGGGTAGAGGGTTTAGAGGGTTTATAGTTTAAGGTTAAGGGTTTAAGGTTAAGGGTTTAGGCTGGGTAGAGGGGAGATACATAGAGGGAGTGAGTGAGAGATAGATAGATACCTAAGAGAGGGAGAGGGGGTAGGAGGGAGAGACTTGAGAGAGAGAGAGAGAGGGTAGAGGGTAGAGGGTTTAAGGGTTAAGGGTTTAGGGTTTAGGGTTATGGGTAGAGGGGAGAGAGATAGAGGGATTCAGTCAAAGACAAAACCCCAACCTTAGGATTTTCGCAACACCATAAAAGACTAGTAACATAAGACATGACAGGAAAGGAACATAATATAGGACAGGAAAGGACAAATTGAAAAGAGGCAACATACTATGTTGATATGTCCTTCAATCTTCTTAAGAAGATCCATGATCTATTTATGAAGGAAGTGACTTCATAGATGCATCAAGTTAAATTATGCATCTTTTAAACAATGAGGAAGCATTTGAAGTTGTTGTCAAGCCCCTCTCACCATAACCCTATTGGAAAGTCACACATCACATAGGAAGGTGAGTTGTTAGGTCACCCACATATGTGACAGGTGGTTGTCCAATAAAGATAAAATGAGGAGAATATGTGTATTTATTACACATAACAAAAGAAGAGCAATGGACGTTGAATCAAGGTCATGATACAAGTACAAGGACAACACCTTTGCAAGAGCTACATGAGGTAAAGGGGATTGATATTATTCATTCATGGGTGTACTGGTGAAAGTGAATGCAATAGGTAAAGGTCATTGTAATTGATAAGGACAACCAACAATGCATGCTACAATGGTCTCATGAAGTACAACAACAAAAACAAAATCTAAAGTTGCACAAGGCTCTATTCAAGGCCTTCACAATCAAACATTAGGAAAACAAGTTGCCAGGTAACATTCAATGCATGATGTTTTAAGGAAACACATAAAAGGAAAAGACATTCAAGAAACATCAACTCTAGTTGACACAGATAATATGCCTATTGAAAACATGTCATTACAAGAGGTTTATGACAGAAATGGAACCCTCATATCATGTGATCAAGATACAATTGCTATGCTCATAACCTCTCATGTAGGGGTTTTGGTCATCATGATTGATCCAACATGGATCATGATTGCATACAAGAAACAAAAAGTTACAATTGACAATTAAGCAATTATGATTCAGGAGAGGTCTCATTTTGGAAGCCAATTCCATAGTACAAGTGTATATGAAAAACAACTATGAGGTTATGCTACAAGACAGCCATGCAGATTCATGTAGGACATCAAGCATTACAATGGTACAAGTGCATATGAACAACAATCAACAATCAGCAACAAGTAGTGAAGGAAGCAAAGCATAGTTGTATTTTTACCTTTTCATACCATTGATCATCCATTCCAGCAATAGGCTATAATAGTGAAGGCATATACATGCATAGGGGTTTTTTAATGAAGATATTCAACATAAAAAACCATCATAAATCATGGTGCTTGAAGGGAATAGAGCATAGTCATGAATAAGAGTAGTACCATTAAAGGCTACAAGTTTGTCTTCATGTTATCTATGAATTTGAAAAAATAAATCTACACTGGGTGACAACATGACTATAGCCATGAAATGGATTGCAATGAGATAAATAATATAAATGGTTGTTGCCACTATCCCATTTTCTCTTTGGATAGTCATTACTAAGTCCTAACAAGTGAATAGCAAAGGGATAGGAGTCAATAATATACCTTCATTTGACAAGTCCTAGAATTTTGATGATCTCATTGACCCAATAAAGCATTGCTTACAAATCATTTCATATCTTTTTGACAAAATAAAAAGGAGGATTGTTGTATCCAATTGTAAGAAGAGAGCAATGTCCAAGGGAGGGGTAGTACCATCATCTTAGGTACCACTGTTGCAAGATGATAAATGACAATCCTTGTGTTTGTATGCATAGAGGTCCTAAAGCATACTTTGGGTAAGGTGCATTCATGGCATCTTTTGGTGAAAGGTTTCCCAAGCATGAGCAAAGATCCAGTGTTCCATCAGGCTATGTTGGAACAATTATACACTAATCCGTCCCCTAGGGTGTTTCCTCGCATCAAAACCAATCCCTTCTTCCTATCATTTGTTGACAAGGTAAATTGATCCAGGAAGTCATCATATAGGTTTCTACTTAAATAATCAATCTGACCAACATGCTGCTTTGTTGGTGCCATCTTGAGAAAATAAGGGCTTCCTTTCTATCTCAAACCTTAGACAGACTAAAGCTAAACAAAATATGAAATTACAGAACAAAACTTTGCAATTTCCCACAATTCTCCCTCTCTTAGGTCTCTCTCTCTCACTCACTCCCTCTGTGTCTCTCCCCTCTACCCTTAAACCCTAAACCCTAAACCCTTAACTCTTAAACCCTAAACCCTTAAACCCTCTACCCTCTACCCTTAACCCTATCTCCCTCTATCTCTCTCCCACTCCCTCCATCTCTCTCTATCAAGTCTCTCCCTCCTAGCACCACTCCCTCTCTCAGGTCTCTCTCTCTTTCACTCACTCAGTCAATCTATCTCAAGTCTCTCCCTCCTACCCCCTCTCCCTCTCTTAGGTCTCTCTCTCATTCACTCACTCCCTCTATCTCTCTTCCTGGTGGAGCTTCAAATTTTGTTCATTATTTTCCTTTCCTGTCATGCCTTATGTCTCTGGTCTTTCATGGTGTTTGGGAAAATCCTAAGGTTGGGGTTTTAGCTTTGTCTTCATGTAAAATCCTAGTGTTTTTCTTATGCCTTGGGTGGGATCTATTTCGCAATTACTTTTGGAGGGCCTCTAAAACATCTTATGTTCCATCATTTTGTCTAAGGCTGGGTCCCTTTGGTCTTAATATTTTATTTCCTCCGTGGGATTTTATTTTTCCCTAAGTCTTGGTCGGCCCTGTGTTTCATCATTTTAAAACAACTTATGTCGATCGTTTATCATCCGCCAAGTGATGTCCCCCTTGTTCTTTTAATAAATGTTTTATTTTGTAGAGGGTAATTTGTGTGACCATTGATCGACTATTTTTTGATCTCAGTCGTTCCCTGCCATCCTGTGATGACCCCACCACACTGGTTTGGCTGATCGTGATATCATGGGCGGGTGCCACATGTCCCATCTGATGAAGCTGAAGGGGATGAGTTTGTGTGAATGTTGATGAATCGTCATTTGATCTCAATGGTTGCCCGCCATCGCATGATCATAAATCACAAGGTCTTTATTGATCGCAATATCATAGGCGACCTCCACGTTTCTTATTTGGTAAAGCCGAAGGAATAAGGGAAATACCTTGGTAAATTAATCTGGCTTTAATATGTTATGCAGCGGGTTACTAAAGTGTTCTTCAAATGCACGTGTTTCAAATCTATAGAGATGTTATAATCTTGGTGGGAAATCTACTAGATAGTTAATAATAAAGGCGACAACTATTTTGAAGGAATAGGATCACCAATGATCAGGATCTACGGTTGCCCGCTATCGTGTGATCGAAAGTTGCAAGGTCTTTACCGATTGTGATATCGCAGGCGATTGCCATGTGGATTTCCTTGGCAATGCATGGTATGGTGGGCCCCTTATTTCCATGTTGGAAATTGTGTCAGCTTGTTTTGAAGGCAATCATTCGATGATTTGATCAAACTGATGGATCAATAGCTAATATTTAAATCAACATCAAATACGATTGGAGTTGTTCGTGCAGTGTGCGAGTAAGCTTTAATGGCGGATGAGACACTTGCGGGCATAATTTGATTGAAACAAAAATAATTCTCCTACTTTTATTGTATCACAAAGCATTCAAGTATTTTGTGAAGCAGTCTCAGAGCCAAAAGCGAAGTTGTGAGTTTCTACAGGGAAGAATTGGGATTTCTGCAAACACAAAATCCGTGAGTTAATTTCTGTGTCGCCTGGTTATTCTGCACTTGAATTTGAAAAAAGGTTCACTGTATGCTTGTTATTGGGCTTGTTGATAAAATTTTTAGGGCTGTAGGTTGATTGAATTGTGGGGAATTGCAAGGTTTTATTCTGTAATTTCATTTTCTGGTTAGTCCTAATTATTTGAAGTGTAAAATAGTAAGTAAGCCCTAGTTTATCCAAGATGGCACCTTCAAAGCAACACTCTGGCCAAATTGATTATTTGAGTAGGAACCTATATGATGATCTCTTGGATCAATTTCCATTGTCAACAAATGAAAGGAAGAATGGGTTGGTTCTGATGCGAGGAAAAATCCTAGGGGAGGGATTGGTATATAATTGTTCAAATATAGCTGATGCTAGGGTTCCTCTAACAGGTTTGGAGATGTTTAGACTGTGGTATGGATAGAGGAATTTTCCTCACCCCTTCTCAAATGGCTATATTTATGAAATGGGGAAGTTTGTTGTGCCAAATTTGTTCCTTGATATAGGTTTGCTTAGGGTTGTGGTTGCGAGATATGACCCTATCACATGAGTAATCAGGGACAATGATGGAAGGGTTCTGTTGAGCATTAACAGAGAAGAGGTCCAACAGGTTTTTGATTTGAGTGAGCCGAGTGTATACTTGGTTCCTATCAATCTTGAGGAAATGAAGCAGGAATATGGAAAATTAAAGTCTCTTTTCAGAGCTAAGTTGCTTCCACCTCATCTGGCTAGCGTAGGGGGTTCAAGATTTCATATTAGCCCTAGTGACAAAGAAGCCTCTACCCTCTACCCTTAATCCTCTATGTACTCTCTATCTCTCTCCCACTCCCTCCCTCTCTCTATCTCTCTCCAGTCTCTCCATCCTACCCCCTCTCCCTCTCTTAGGTCTCTCTCAACCTTTAACCCTCCCTTCCTTTATCTCTCTCTCTCAAGTCTCTCCCTCCTAGCACCACTCCCTCTCTTAGGTCTCTCTCTCTCTCACTCACTCTATCTCAAGTCTCTCCCTCCTACCCCTTCTCCCTCTCTTAGGTCTTTCTCTCACTCACTCACTCCCTCTATCTCTCTCCCCTCCACTCTTAACCCTAAACCCTTAAACCATCTACCCTCTACCCTTAACCCTCCCTCCCTCTATCTCTCTCCCATTCCCTCCCTCTCTCACTCTCTAAATTATCTTCAATATCCTACCCCCTCTCCCTCTCTTAGGTCTCCCTCTCACTCCCGGTCCCTCTATCTCTCCCTTAACCTTAGAAGCCTAAACCCTTGACCCTCTACCCTCTATCATCTACCTCCTTCCTTTATCTCTCTCTCTCTCTCTCTCAAGTCTCTCCCTCCTAGCACCTCCCTCTCTTGGGTCTCTCTCTCTCACTCACTCACTCCTCTATCTCAGTCTCTCCCTCCTACCCTTCTCCCTCTCTTGGGTATTTCTCTCCTCACTCCCCACTCCTCTATATCTCTCCCCTCACCATGGCCCTAGGCCCATGCAACCATCTACCCTCTGTAACCCTCCTCCTCTGTCTCTCTCCTCCCTCCTCTTTTCTCTCTCTCCTAAGTATCTTCCAATATCCTGCCCCCTCTCCTCTCTTAGGTCTCTCTCTCTCCTCCCTCCCTCTTATCTCCCTTGGCCCTAAACCCTTAAAACCTTCTACCCTCTACCCTTAGCCCTCCCCTTTATCTCTCTATCTCTCTCAAGTCTCTCCCTCCCTGGCACCTCCCTCTCTCGGTGTCTCTCTCTCACTCCTCAATCCTCCTATCCTCAAGTCTCTCCTCCTGCCTCTTCT
Organism: Sequoia sempervirens; assembly: GCA_007258455.2. Classification (NCBI taxonomy): domain Eukaryota; kingdom Viridiplantae; phylum Streptophyta; class Pinopsida; order Cupressales; family Cupressaceae; genus Sequoia; species Sequoia sempervirens. Next base: position 59,580 of record VDFB02145036.1, read on the forward strand.
CCCTCTCTTAGGTCTTTCTCTCACTCACTCACTCCGTCTATATCTCTCCCTCAACCCTTAACCATCTACCTCCTGCCCATAGCCCTCCTCCTCTGTCTCTCCTCCTCCCTCCTTTCTCTCTCTCTCCTAGGTATCTTCAATATCCTGCCCCTCTCCCTCTCTTGGTCTCTCTCCTCCCTCACTCCCTCTATCTCTCTCCCCGTGGCTCCTAAATCCTAAACTCTAAACCCTTAACCCTTCAAACCTCTACCCTCTACATGCTCTCTGTCTCTCTCCCACTCCCTCCCTCTCTCTACGTCTGGGTCTCTCCATCCTACCCCTCTCCCTCTTGGGTCTCTCTCAGCCCTTAGCCCTCCCTTCCTTTTATCTCTCTGTATCTCTCTCTCTCAAGTCTCTCCCTCCTAGCACCACTTCCTCTCTTAGGTCTCTCTCTCTCTCTCACTCTATCTCAAGTCTCTTCCTCCTACCCCTTCTCCCTCTCTTGGGTCTTTCTCTCACTCCACTCCACTCCCTCTATCTCTCTCCTCCTTTTAGCCCTAGGCCCAATAGGCCATCTACCCTCTACCCTTAACCCTCCTTCCCTCTATCTCTCTCCCACTCCCTCCCTCTCTCTCTATAAAGTTTCTTCAATATCCTAACCCCTCTCCCTCTCTTAGGTCTCTCTCTCACTCACTCACTCCCTCTATCTCTCTCCCCTTAACCATAATCCCTTAAACCCTCTACCCTCTACCCTTAACCCCCCCTTCCTTTATCTCTCTCTCTCAAGTCTCTCCCTCCTAGCACCACTCCCTCTCTCAGGTCTCTCTCTAACTCAATCACTCACTCTATTTCAAGTCTCTCCCTCCCACCCCTTCTCCCTTTCTTAGTTATTTCTCTCACTCCCTCTATCTCTCTCCCCTCTACCCATAACCCTAAACCCTAAACCCTTAAACCCTCTACCCTCTACCCTTAACCCTCTACGTACTCTCTATCTATCTCCCACTCCCTCCCTCTCTTTCTCACTGAATCCTTCTATCTCTCTCCCCTCTACCCATAACCCTCAACCCTTAACCCTTAAACCCTCTACCCTCTCTCTCTCTCAAGTCTCTCCCTCCTACCTCCTATCCCTCTCTTAGGTCTCTCTCTCTCTCTCACTTCTCTATCTCTCTCCCATCTACCTTAACCCTAGGCGCCAAACCCTTGCCCTTAGAGCTCTAAACCCTTAAACCCTCTACCCTCCATCTCTCTCGTAGTACTCCCTCCCTCCCTCCCTCCTACCGCCTCTCCTTCTCTTAGGTCTCTCTCTCACTTACTCACTCCTATATTTGTCCCCTCTACCCTTAACCCTCTACCTTCTACTCTCTACCCTATATCTCTCTCCCACTCCCTCCGTCTCTCTCTCTCTCACTAAATCCCTCTATCTCTCTCCCCTCTACCCATAACCCTAAACCATAAACCCTTAACCCTTAAACCCTCTACCCTCTATCCTCTCTCTCTCTCAAGTCTCTCCCTCCTACCCACTCTCCCTCTCTTAGGTCTCTCTCTATCTCTCACTCACTTCCTCTATGTGTCTCCCCTCTACCCTTAAAACCTAAACCCTAAACCCTTAAACTCAAAACCATTAAACCCTCTACCCTCTATCCTCTCTCTCTCTCTCAAGTCTCTCCCTCCTACCCCATATCCCTCTCTTAGGTCTCTCTCTATCTCTCAATCACTCCCTCTATGTGGCTCCCCTCTACCCTTAAACCCTAAACCCTAAACCTTTAACTAAACCCTTAACCCATAGCCCTTAAACTCTAAACCATTAAGCCCTCTGCCTTGTCTCTCTCCCACTCCCTCCATGGCTTCCCTCTCTCTCTCAAGTCCTCTCACCCCTCCTACCCCTCCCTATCTCGAGGTCTCTCTCTCTCTCTGATCACTCTTATCTTTGTCCCTCTGCCTTAACCCTCTGCTCTCTATCTCTCTCCCCTCCATCCCTCTCTCTCTCACTAAATCCCTCTGTCTCTCCCCTCTACCCATAACCCTAAACCCTTAACCTTTAAACCCCAAACCCTTAAACCCTCTACCCTCTACCCTCTATTCTCTCTCTCTCTCTCTCTCTCAAGTCTCTCCCTCCTACCCCCTCTCCCTCTCTCAGGTCTCTCTCTCACACTCTCTTTATCTCTCTCCCCTCTACCCTGAACCCTAAACCTTAAACCATTAACCCTCAAAATCTAAACCCTTAAACCCTCTACCCTCTATCTCTCTCTCAGTACTCCCTCCCTCCCTCTCTCTCTCTCACTCCTAAGTCTCTGCACTCTACCCTTATCCCTCTACCCTTAACCCTTAAATCCTTAAATCCTCTACCCTCTCTCTCTCTTTCAAGAATCTCCCTCCTACCCTCTCTCCCTCTCTCACTCACTCCCTCTATCTCTCTCCCCTCTACCTTTAACCCTAAACCCTAAACCATTAGCCCTTAGACTCTAAATACATGGAAGCCTATGCCCTCTATCTCTCTCAAGTCTCTTCCTCCTACCCCCTCTCCCTCTCTCAAGTATCTCTCTCTCTCACTCCTCTTATCTCCCTCCCCTCTACGCCAGCCTCTACCACCCTCTATCTCGTCTCCTCCCTCCCTCTCTCTCTCTGAGATCCCTCTATCTCTCTCCCCTCTACGGTGGTTGTTTTCTTTGTAACCAAGTTGGTCTTCCTAGTTTACCTATGGAATTTCCAATTCCAATCAAGGGCAGCTCGAAGGACCTAGACCAACTGACGAGGATTTTAAAGACCTCCTACACTTTGGGCTCTGCAAGACCTGGGAGGGTGATCCCTTAATGCGTTTACAACCTCTGCACCATTATTGTAAACAACATTAACAACAATAGCTATTGCATAATATGAATATTTGTTCATCAGTAATATCAAGGAGCATGAGATAACTAGTGTAAAGACAAAAAAAATACTGAACCATACAAATTAGTACAACTTTCATCAGTGCCATCTATTCATTTAGGGAGTCAAATTCATCAACATCTAAGGGTTTATGACAGATTTAACATATAACATATGAGATCCTTGAGAACATTGCTTTACAATTTCATCATGTATTCTAACCCAATACTACTTATCAAATCCTTATACAAAACATATCCATCTACAATCCCCATTTAAGATGTTTTGAATGCTTTGTGATACCAAAAGAAGAAGAATAGTTGCTTTATTTTGATCAAACCATGGCAGTAGATGTCATGGCCACCATTAAAGCTTACTCACACGTTGCACGAACAACTCTAATCGCATTTGATGCAGATTCAAATATTATTCGTCGATCCTTCACCTTGGTCAGATCATTAGATGACTTCCTTCAAAGAAAATTGATATAGTCTCTATCGTGGCAATAAGGGGCCCACCATACTAGTCGTTGCCAAGGAGATCCACGTGGCGCCTGCCCATGATATCACAATCAATAAAGACCTCACAAATTTTGATCACACATTGGCGAGAAATCGTGGATCTCAACCATCAGCAATCATGTTCATTTAACATAGTTGCCAGCCTTGTTATTAACCATCGAGCACCTTTCTACCAAGATTATATCATCTCCATTAATTTAAGACACGTGCATCTTATAACTGCTTTAGTAACCCACGACATAATGTATTAAAGACGCATCAAATTATTTATCATTCCTTCGGCTTCATTGGATGAGACACGTGGCACTCACTCGTGATATCATGATCAACAAAGACAGTGTGGTGGGGTCATCGCGGGATGGCGAGGAATGACTGAGATCACACGACGATTGATCTACAACCATGTGAACTTGTCCCTCTGCAAAATAAAAACATTTATTAGGGGAGAGGGCCTAGTAGCCGTGTGGGGTCCAATAGTCACGCACTCAATCGTGATGATAATATCCAGTCTTACCACATATTTATACTATATATTGTAAATAAATAGTCCAAATGTAAATAAAAAAAAACCAAATGTTGATAAAAAATGGACCCATACTTGAACACATGAGAACCTCTAAATGTTATATGAAAAAAACATAAATACATTCATGAAGAAGTGAAATAAGTATTTTTTGTTTCAAATAAAATATCATAACTCTCCACTATAAGTATATCATTTAAAAAATAAAATTCTCATTTATTAAAATAAGACACTCATTTAAACAAGTATTGTTATCATAGTGAAAAACTATTGTTCTTATGTGTACAACAATTGGGGTAGCAATGTAGAAGCATTAAATAATTTTATATTAATAGTTTTTCCTATCACAAATATAAAAGGTGAGCACAATAAATAACATGTATTTTCCCAGTAAATGTGAAGGATTTAAAAAAAAAATTAGTGTTCAACTGTTGGTCCATTTTTGTTCAATATAAGTTGTATTTTAAATAATTATGTGTTGTTTTTATAACAAAAAATAGATTTTTTGTGTTCAACTATTAGTCCATATGTGTTGGATATAAAAGGTAGAGATATCAAAGATTTATGGTTATTAATAAGTATTTGGTCCACTTAGGTTGTATATTAATTTTAATTTAAATAAAAATATGATATTCTACAAGCAACAAATGATATTTTTTTGTTCAACTATTGGGGGTTCCATGATTAAGTTTTGGTCGAACCTTTAAAAATTCAAATTTTAGACACTTCTCAAAAGATCTGCCGATGTGGCGAGTTGCATGATGAGTAGCACCTCCAAACCTTAGTTATAGATAAATAAGAGACTAGTCTACATTTCAAAAAAAAAAAATGAAGGTTCTACGATATTCCAATCAATTTCTACATGCTAAGAAAGTTAGCCTACACGACTACTGGGCCCTCTCCCCTAAAAGAATAAGGGTACATCACTAGGCCGATGAAAAACGGTGACATAAGTTGTTTTAACGAGGGAACACGAGACCAACAAAAGACTTAGGAAAATTAAAGTCAGGCGAAGGAAATAAAAAGATAAAACAAAAGGGGGCCCAACCTAGAAGAAGCGATGGGGCTTAAGTCATTTTAAAACCTTCCCAAAAAGTAATGGCCAAATAGATCCCAGCCAAGGTGTAAGATGAACACTAGGGTTTTGCATGAAGGAGAAGGTAAAACCCCAACCTTAGGCTTTTCCCAAACACCATAGATGACCAGAGACACAAGGTAGGATAAAATAGAACATAGAGAACAAAACTTTAAAGTTCCATCACTACCCATAACCCTAAACCCTAAACCATTAGCCCTTAACCCTTAAACCCCAAACCATTAAACCCTCTACCCTCTCTCTCTCTCAAGTCTCTCCCTCCTACCCCCTCTCCCTCTCTCAGGTCTCTCTCTCACTCCCTCTATCTCTCTCCCCTCTAACCTAGACCCTAAACTCTTAACCCTTAAACTCTAAAACCTTAAACCCTCTACCCTCTTGTTTAACCCTCTACCCTTATCTCTCTCCCACTCCCTCCCTCTTTCCCTCTCTCTCTCTCAAGTCTCACCCTCCTACCCCATCTCCCTCTCTCAGGTCTCTCTCTCTTACTCACTCTTATCTCCCTCCCCTCTACCCTTAACCCTCTACCTTCTACCCTCTACCCTTAACCATATACTCTCTATCTCTCTCCCACTCCCTCCCTCTCTCTCTCACTGAATCCCTCTATCTCTCTCCCCTCTACCCATAACCCTAAACCCATAACCCTTAAACCCAAAACCATTAAACCCTCTACCCTCTACCCTCTACCCTCTACCCTCTCTCTCAAGTCTCTCCCTCCTACCCCCTCTCCCTCTTAGGTCTCTCTCTCTCACTCACTCTCTCTATCTCTCATCCCTCTAATTTTAACCCTAAACCTTTAAACCTTTTAACTTTAAACTCTAAACCCTTAAACCTTATACCCTCTACCCTCTCTCTCTCTCTCAAGAATCTCCCTCCCACCCCCTCTCCCTCTCTTAGGTCTCTCTCTATCTCTCACTCAATCCCTCTATGTGTCTCCCCTCTACCCTTAAACCCTAAACCCTAAACCCTTAACCCTTAAACCCTAAACACTTAAAACCTCTACCCTCTACCCTTAACCCTTTCTCCCTCTATCTATCTCCCACTCCCTCCCTCTCTCTCTCTCTAAAGTATCTCTGTCCTAACACCAATCCCTCTCTCAAGTCTCTCTCTCTCTCTCTCCCCCCATCCTCCCCTCTTCCCCTCTCCCTTCCCCCTCCTAACTCTTTCTCTCTATCACTGCTAAGTCTCTCCACTCTACCCTTATCCCTCTACCCTTTAATCCTTAAATCCTAACCTCTACCCTCTATCTCCTCCTCCCTCTCCCTCTCTCTCTCTCAATACTCTCCCTCCTACCCTCTCCCTCTTAGGTCTCTCTCCCCACTCACCCCCTCTATCTCTCTTCCTCTACCTTTAACCCTAAATCCTAAACCCTTAACCCTTAAACTCTAAAACCCATAAACCCTCTGCACTTCTCTATGCTTTAACCTCTACTCCTAATTCTCTCCCACTCTCCCTCTCTCTCTCTCTCTCCTGCTAAGAATCTCCTCTCCTACCCTCTCTCCTCTCATAGGTCTCTTCTCTCGGCCACTCCCTCTCTCTCTCCTCTTACCTTTTAACGCTTAAACCCTAAACCATTAAACCTGTAAAACCCTTAAACCTCTACCCTCTATCTCTCTCTCCTGCCCTCCCTCCCTCTCTCTCTCAAGTCTCACCCTCCTACCTCCTCTCTCCCTCTTAAGTCTCTCTCTCACTCACTCTTATCTCCCTCCCTCACCCTTAACCTCTACCCTCTATCATCTCTCTCTCCCACTCCTCCCTCCCCACCTAACCTCTCTATCTCTCTCTCCCCTACCTATTGGTTGTTTTATCAGAATTAGGGTTGGTCTTCATTCTACTCTATGGAATTTCCAATTCCAATCAAGGGCTGCCAAAGGACCTCGGACCAACTGATGAGGATTTTAAAGACCTCCTACACTTTGGGCTCTGCAAGACCCAGGAGGGTGATCCCTTAATGCATTTACAACCTCTGCACCATTATCGTAAACAACATTAACAACAATAGATAATCTCATTTAATAGCTCAACATGATAGCATAATATTGAATAGAATTGGATGTTCATCAGTAATATCAGCTATTTGGAGCATGAGATAACTACAAAACATTCCACAGTGTAAAATAGTCATTGATTTGCAATTTGTAGCAAGAACTAGGTAAAGACAAACAAAATACTGAAACATACAAATTAGTACAACTTTCATCAGTGCCATATATCCATTGAGGGAGTTAAATTCATAAACATCTAAGGGTTTATGACATATTTAACACATAACATATAAGATCCTTGAGAACATTGCTTTACAATTTCATCAACATGTATTCTAACCCAATACTACTTATCAAATCCTTATACAGAACATATCCACCTACAATCCCATTCAAACATTTTAATCAATTCCTTGAATTAAAGCCAAAACATAAATCATACACACCACAAGAGTGAGATGAATGAGACAACCCTTGATTATCTTATTCAAAATTTAGATATGCATGACCAATGGAGAGACATGAGTTTGAATTAATTATTTCAATTCAAATGCTAGTACTGTCATAAAACATCAAATCCCATGAATTCAAAACCTACTATAGAATGACTCAAAACCTAAATTGCATTTTACTTAAAACCATCGAACTTTACAATTTTCTCTGCAACTCTACCTAGATTTGACCAAAAAATATCTAATTTTCTAGCTCGTACTTCTGACCTTTAAATCCTTCTTATAGAAAATGAAGGAGCAAACAAGCATCAGGCCAAAAAGTACCTCTCATTTCACATGCTTTTCTTCACAAAACTCTTGAGGACAACAACTATACCTTCTTTATTTCTCATCCTACGCCTTATTCATGCATCCTACAATTACAAAAATATCCATGGGGCCTCTTACACAAGCTACAATAATCACAAAAAGTGTAAGAGCCCATTTATATCATGTTTGGACTACAAAACCTTCAAAAATAGGATAACCGGGCTATATGCAAAGAAATGAAGCTTTCTAACTCAAATCAACGCCTTAAGCCCTCAAATCAGATTTAAATCAAAGCTAACACATATCTTTATGACCTGGAATTGATTTCACATCAAAATATGGCCGCATGTGACTGTACAATGCTGCATAATAGGACAAATATAGAAATTTTGAAGAAAAACACAAAATTTTGAATGTCAAGAGCTTGTATTTTAAATCCTCAACCATCAACAACCATTACAGTGATCACTTTATGCCTTTTAAAGGCCTTTACACATCAACCACTGAACAACCACCTCTACAATTGACTTTTTAATCTTTTATGATCACATGAAACATAAAACACACTAATTTCAAGGTTGTTAACATCACTATTGAAATGTTTTAATATTTTGACCTTTCAAACATTAAAAAGTACATCATTAAATTAATTATGTAATGGCATAAAAATGAAAAACATCATGAACTAATTATGTAACCACATAAGTCAAATATAATTCTATCAAGAAATTAATATCAAATAGATAATATAATCGCATAACTCATACATTTCAATGTCATTGATCTTCTTCTTCGTCCAACTCTTTGTCTGTATCAGCTGATCCATATTCGACATTGCAAGGATTGGTCATATCATCATCATTGTCATCGATATCAGTTTTGATAATGTCATCATCCACATAGGATATCATCTTTATGAACATTAACTCCTACATCATCATGATCTAGTTCCTCCTCTTCGACATCTTTGTTAGGGACATCATCAACTAACTGTTGATCCTGATCATCATCTACATCATCTTCTAGTTCTTTGGCATCTTCTTCCACCACATTATACTTTACTGGCCTTCCTCTTGGATCATGTCTAACAAAAAATGACCAACCTAGTTTACCTGGAACCTTTGAGTAAAATACCTGCTCACATTGGCTTGGAAGAACATGGGGCTCATTTCCAACTCACTCGATCAACCTTGTATTAACCATGGTGATTCTATTATCATGTTCAATAATAGTTCTCTCAGGATCATTTTTATTCAATCGTAGCATGTACCATAGGACGATGAACATAATTAATCTAAAGGACTTAAAGTCACACTCAAGTATATCATCCAAAATCCCATAGTATCTATTTTCTAAGACTTCTGGACGTATGCCGCTTCTAGATGAAACATTAGTCACCTGAAAGACTGCAGTTATACCAGAATCACAAGTTTTCTTCATGTCATCCAATATTTTGATTCAAAATTTATGACCATTGCACTGCATAGCCTTGTGGTGTTTCACCTGCAATATGTCAAACATGTAAAAAATATTGCAATATCATCAGTTGATAAACATATTTATTCTTGGCCGAATGTATGCAAAGAAAACAATCTCAACATATATATACATCAATATAATTGAAAATAATTAAATAATATGGGTGATTAATATATTTATGCGTACCTATTTATCTCTTAAACCATATGCTAAATCAATTTCCCTTTGTGTAAGATTGGAACCTCCATTACGATGAGCTTCATTAACCAATGAAGCCACACCTTCCCATGTTAATGCATGACCATATTGTTGACATCGTTCAATTCATACTGTCATCCAATCAAGATTGTTTGCGACATACAAATGTAGTGCATCCCACTCTCAACCAACTGTATCAAAAAAATTTGAAATTCACAAATGATGTATAATTAGTTAAATACCACAGTATACAACCTTAATTTATAATTGATGTATATTGAAGATTATAAATTAAATAAGTACAATATACATAAAAACCATATGTAAAATGTATTCCAATTAATCTCCATGACCATCTTATAATTACCTCTCACTTTCCTCAATCTACCTTTCCCCATCAGGTACTCCCCTTCGAATTTGTTAATGGAGTTGGGATCCCAAATGCGATCTACATGGATCTTTGCTGCAAACTTTGGAAGATATTCACTAATGTACACCATGGTCTGGTATACCAATATCCCTCCACCATACAACCCTCAGGATGTGCTCTTTGTCTAACCAAAGCCTTCAAAAATTTCAAGTGCCTCTCAACCATCCATATTGACCTTGTGTGTACAGGTCCACACAATTCAATCTCCTCAACTTGGTGTATGAGGTAGTGTTCTTGTGTATTGAAAAATGTCGAAGGTAGACACTTTTGCATTTCACACATTAGATGAGGAATTTTTCTCTTCTAATAATTTATATCTTCTTTATGGATTTCTTTAGATGACAACCATCTACAAGTGATTCAAGGTGCAAATATATTAACCAGATTTAACAAAAATATACAATATATTACATAACAAGTAAAAAAAATGACAATTATAAGATGTATACAACGAATTGAAAAAATATCACTACTTACCTCATGTATTTTCCAAGATCATATATAACTTGTTTGACATTGTTGTCAAAGTTGTCTGGGAGAGATAGAGGTAGAACGTACTGCAACAATTATAAAATGATGTTTTCATTATTTTTCCAAAACTAGTAAACATAATACATTCAAAAGTACATGTATTATACAAGTGTATATAATATACTAGAATAATTACCATAATGAAGGTATGTCAATCATGCGTTTTCATCCCTGACCCAAATTCACCTTTCTTTGTTATTATATTATTTATGTTCGTAGCAAATCCTATGGGAAATCAAATTTTTCGTATGATTTCTTTTATAGCATTGCTTTGTTGCTCTGTTAATAACCAAGGAAGGGTACTTATATTAATTTTGTCTCCATCACTATTTAATTGAATGACATTTTTCATTGCATGATTGACTTCCTGAATGTCACTACAAATTTTGACAATTTTTTCTTTGTCATGCCTTCCATCCAATATTTTCCATAACGTTTCTGTTATATTCTTTCTGATATGCATTGTATCAAGAAAATGCACAATGTGTAGCTGCTCATAGTCGGGCAACCTACTAAATTGTCTAGGATAACTTTTCAATCCCTTTGGAAGCCGGCCATTAATGCCTTGATGACCTTCATGAAGCATATAATTTAAAAAATTAACAACGACAATCATTGTCAATTACAACATGAGTAAACACAACACAATATAAAAATATAAATTCAAAACATATCATATATGATAGATAAACAATTTGATCTGATGTATAACCTTGATGATTAATTCTATTATATTCCAACTTCCATAGGCGAGGTGTCATTCTTCGTGGTTTTTATGTAGTCTCTTCTTTCCCATTGAAAATATATTTTTCAGTAGTTCAATACTTGTGATTTCTATGGAGGAAGTTCCTATACTCATCAAACACTTGCTTTCCTAAACTTGTTGAATGATGAGATTTCATCTTTGGACCATAAATTGGACATGCAAATTTTCCCTTTGTTTGAAGATCTGCAAGATCATATATAATTGGATTAAATATGTCAATTTTTATAATTATATATAATGAATAGATTATTTTAAAAACATGCACGATATCTACTTCATAAAATTAAATATTGTTAAAGTGCAGTCGAACGTTATAACATACCACAAAAATGTGTTAGCCCTGGGGCATCATGAATTGTCCATACAAGCATTGCATGGAATTGAAATTGTATTTGTCCTATTGGTCTAGAGACATCATACATAGTGATGCCATTCCATAACTTTAGTAACTCATCGATAAGAGGCTCGATATATACATTCATATCTTTAACTTGGTACTTACCTAGTTGAATGAACATAAACATTACATAATTATTATAACCATTTTACTGCAATATATATAAATTAATGTACATGACTATTAAATGAAAAAAATATAAGTCATTACGCAACAAATAAGACAAATGAGATGCTACTACGTTAAAGAAAATTGATGTAAACAAATACCTAGAACAATCATTGAAAACATTATGTGCTCCCTCTTTATTGACATCCATAGAGGAATGTTATTGTTGATAACAAAAATAGGCCACACTGAGTAAATAGATCTCAGCTCTCCAAATGGATTGAAACCGTCCGCTCCCAATGAAAGCCTAAGATTACGAGGTTCTTCTTTAAAGTGTGGCCATTTTTCCTCCATGTCCCTAAATGAAGAACCATCCGCAGGAATTTGAAGAATGTCATCTCCACTTCTATTTCGTGCATGGTAATCCATAAATTGTACTAAGCTTTCGCACCTAAATAATCGTTGCATACATGGAATAATGGGAATATAATGAAGAACCTTGCGAGACACCTTTTTTGTTAGTTGATCTGTTTGATATCTACTGATATGACATTCTGGGCATTCTGTTACAAATTCCTATTGTTTATGATATATAATATGATCATTGGGACATGTATCTATTGCTTGATACTCCATTCCAATATCTTTCATAATGCCAGATAAATCTCGGTATGAACGAGGTAAAATATTTGATGGGGGTAACAAAAATTCACCAATCAATCTACAACAAAAAATAATTTGTTAATATAAAGAATATTAATGGTACATATTTCATCTTTTATTTACTAGTGATGAACTAACAACAATTAAAATAGATGAAAAAAGATGACATATATGACATACCTTAACATCCGTGAGATTGCTATGTTTGATAAACCATTCATAACCTTCAAGTTCAACAACAACAATACAACAGAGAGAAGAGTTGTTTGGGAGCCTTCGTAAAGGGGCTTGTATGCCTTCTCAAGTACAGGTAAATCATGAACATCATCAAAGTCATCTCAATCATCATGATCAGCTCTGCCACTAAATGTGTCACAGATCAATGTATTTGTACCATCATCTTCAACTATGTTTTCTCATGCATGATCATCTTCTTCCATAGGATCATTAACTTCATCTTCGATATTCACAGCTCCATGTTCGTCCGCTTGCAAAAACACATTCTTCGGGCCGTGATAATCCATATCATCTTCCCTAGGGAACCCCACCTTTATAATAATTATAGACACAAATAAACCATGATCATGATCAAGTGATTATATATATATATATAAATGTTAAAATGATATAAACATTTACAAATTCAATCAATATAAACACATATAATGAACAACTTACCAATGGACGATAATCATGTCCCCCTTCAATGTGACCATGCTATCTACAATTTTTCTTAGTTGTTGTGATTAAAATTTGTCTCGTCTTTAAGCCCTTGCAATTATTGCAAGGAAAATAACATTTCCCTTCACCCTTTCTTTTCAATCTAGCCCACAATATATCAAGTGTCTCTTCATTTTTTTCTGGACTAATATTATCTGACATGATTTTTCTTTACCAAGCTTGACTATTTAGTTCTTCAAAAAATATCAAACTCACACTCCAATAATTTTTATTCATAGACAGGTAACAAAATCTAATAATTCTGATATTTTACACCAAAAAAATTTGGCATGCAACCACCCCTACAAAAGAGAAGATAGTCTGATGTTAATGACCCCAAAAAACACTTTGAAATGCTAATTCCAAAACTTATTAAATTTTTATTTTACTATGATTTCCAACCGTTAGACTCCTAAAATCATAATATTGAACTTGATCACAAACTTCCTACAATGATGGAGGTAGCGAGCTAGTAAGAGCAAGTGACCCATTCCTAAGGAGCAACAGTCGGAATCATCATTGCTAATGTCAATACAAATTTATCCTTTTAGTTAAAGATGCAATGTGTCACTTCTTATGACGAGCTTATCCTTAGGGCCCTCAACATTTAGAGAGCCCTAATCACACAAGGAAGCACACACCAGTAGAATTTGGAAAATAAATGATTAGGTGACTAAAACTTTTAGTCACAACAACCAAAAATGACTAAATTATGCTCATTTTTTGCAACTTAGCTATAAATGAGTAAATAAATTACTAGTTTGGTCGTTGATTAAAAATTATTTAGTCACACAAATAAAAATGACTAAATAGTTAGTCATTTATTTAGTGACAATCCATTTGAATAATCATTTAAGGAATCAAGAATATAGCCTACCAAAATACCCTAAAACTTTAATAAACATACCCTAAAACTTTTTTCAAAATCTTATTTTCAAGCGTAGCCCACCAAAATGGAGTTTTCATTTTAATTAACATACTCTAAAACCTTCGTCAAAACATTATTTTCAAGCATATACTGCCAAAATGGAGAAGTGTTTTAGTAAAGAATGACAGAGAATGGTGAGAAGATGTGCGTGAAATGAGGCATAGGATTCATTGCTGCTTATCTCATTCCTGCTCTGCTCAACAAATCTTACATTTTCCACGCTACTATTTGTAATCTAGGTATTTATTTGACATATATTTGCATAATCTCAAATTCCTTCAGAGGCTTTTGAAGTATCAATGTATCCTATATAGGGTTTAGAATGATTTCTTTTAATTAAAAAAATAAATAAATGATGTATTTCCCTATAATTAGATAATGTGGAGATCTCCTAAATCTCCCCAGCACACTATCCTCTTTGGCACTATATTCATTACTCTAGCTACTAGGGTTTTGCATGTGACATCTTTAATATCTTCATGACCGTGGCTTTTAAATAGATCTTAGTCTTTGCTTTAATCCTTTTCATGGTAACCCTTGAGTTCCATAATCCACCTTCAATCTCTTCTAAGAACGTTGTCTTAAGCTAGACTGCATAGTATGCATATAAAGCAAGTCCTTCATACCTGCCATTGTTCCAAACCACCACTCATTGCCTTGCTTAAAATGTTTCCTCCATAAACACAATAACATGTTTTAAAATCATGGTTGCCAGTGATTGAACATTAAGGTCACCACTTTCATCAAGATATAATGAGATTTTTGTCTTCAAACTCAAGGCATTATGCAAGATAACATTGTGAATGGTTTGTTGTGTATGATTTGATTTTCTTGCACATTTACTGCTTTGCTAACTTCCTTTAAGACTGGGTATTTCACCCTTAGTTGCAATCTTAAATAGTTCACTCACTATCACTTGAAGATTCCTTTCACGAGTATCCTTCTATAAAATCAAACAATGCCCTATAGATTGCCTACTTACTACAGGGGACTCATTGTTTCATGGTATTGTAGATCTTAAGATCCTTCAACCTTATTGACACTACTTCACAGTCCACAAGGTATTATTCACTATTCTCCCATCTTTGATGAGTCTCAAAACACTACTCAAACATGCAATCCACTACCTCCATTATACATTAATGGCTAAGAAGAAACATTGAACCTATGATTACCACTATTACTTCATTTGTATAGTCATTCCCTGATTGCATTTTCCTTGTTTAACACTACCAAAAATATTTGAAAAACCCTTAAGGTCAGCAAGGGGGTAAGGAAACTCACTATTAAAAAATCCACTTTACTATGCAAGGTTTGAGCTTTATTATCTTGTCACTGCTCAGCCTCTTTTTGACTTTCACATCCCAAGTGACTATCATTCTTCTTACCGTAGATTGCATTTACAAATGTCACTAAGCTACATAGTGTGCTTGTTATTGGATGCAATCTTTAGATTGCAAGATTTTGTTATTCGCTACAATGTCTCAATATTTCTGGTATTGCAACCTCACTAATCTGCTAGAGTTATTGTTTATGTTTCTATGGAGGCCTAGGGTTTGTACCCTAATCATGCTCTTACCAATGCTTCTATTGGTGTTAAAAAACAACCTTAAATCTTGGGTCAGAAAATTAGTTGTCTTGACAAAGTTGTGGTATGATCTTGGATTGTATCCTAAAGTGTGTGGGAAGCTTGTGTTTGATCATTAAGGTATGTAAACTTGATAAGGGAAATGTATCCTATATAGCATGGGTCTTGCTTTAATACTTTCCATAATGGTTATTAGTAGATCACATTATTATAGTTTGCGGTAACCCAAGATTGTATTCAAGTATGTATCAAACTTGGTTTGTGGTTTAAGCTATACACTTTTAAGTAACATTCATAAGGTTTAGAAAATCTTGATCACTCTCTAGAATAGCCCATTAAACATGGGTTGTGCTTCAATACACTACATAATTGATATAACACAACCACTTTGCATATCAACCAGAGTTATAGGCTCTTTATTGCAGCAAGAGGTAATCACTCTTGGATCATGCTATAATTACATTGTAACCTGTTAAACTTGAGACAACCTAAATGCACCCAATGATGATTGACACCTACATTATACAACCTAAATTAACTACATTGTATGAGTGCCTCCATTTCTATCACAACATATCCACATTAAACTTGGGTCACACATGAATCATGCATCTTGTATTTGTTATAGCACAACCGTGCCACATAACCAATAGAGTTATGGATCACATAATTACAGTCACAAGAATTTGTTCCTTGGCTGTGATCTTATGGTGATTCCACACAACAAAATCTAGACATGAAATTCTCAAAACCCTAAACCTCTAAAAATGAAATCTAATGAGATGTTGCTTTAAAATATGATTTTCAAACCTAGAACTACAAATCTGACTTCACAACTGAATTTTGCAAAAAGACAATGACTACCCTCAACCTGGCGATATCTTCTTGAATTTTTTCTGATTTTTCCCAAGAAAATCGTCCTTAGTTTTCCACAAACTGTTTCAAGTAGAGGAAAACACTGTCACAATAAATCAACGAACTCACTTTTCTTCATTTGCCACAATTTGATTTTTTTCTTATTTTTCATGTTTGTCAAAATTTCGACAAAATTGATAGTCAAAATTTTGATGAAACCCAGGTTCATCAAAATTTCAACGAACATTTGGGATAAACTTTTAAAAAATTGAAAATTACACATCAAATTTTACAAGTACCCGATGATACATCAAATTATACATATTTCGTCAAAAAATTTCATCGGATTTTGTAGTCAAATGAGTTAGTGTGTCCAAGAAGAGCTCCTACAAAATAGGAGCACATGGGGCACCCACATGGGAGGTGGGACACATCTTGTTTCAGTTAGCAGTTTGGTGAATTGATAACTCTTATGCAATGCATGTCTTGTTACTACAAAGTAGGGATTGATATTTACAATGTATGTGGAGTGGAACTATCAATTCAATTTTAGTTTAGTTCAGTTCAATTCAATTATGGTTCAGTTATCTTTAGTTGCATGTAGTTAGTTTCAATTGAATGCTAGTTGACTTCAATTGACTTGGAATGCATGACTAATGACTTGAGTTGCATGACAGATAATAGGTGATACATTCAGTTAAGTGGGGATGATAAATCATGCATATTGTTTGCATGAATTGATGTGGAGATATGTTTCAATTAACAGAGATTAACTTGGACCCGCCTTGGCTACCCATGTTGGCATCTTGGAGTTAACACCTTTGCATGAGAAGATATTTACAAGGTTGAGTTTAGTGGGCCCATTATTGGGTGCCAACTTTGAGGAGAAACTTACAAGATATCTTTGAAACCAAAAATTAGTTAAGACTTCAATTTGGGACACCCAAATTGATGAAGGACTTGGTTTGACATTGTTTTTCATGGAAGAAATCTACTTGCACAAGAATGGCATAGATACTTGTGAGGAGCTTTATCCTCTTGTAATTGTCAACTCTTTGGAGTTTACAATGTTCACAATTGTCTATTTATTGCAGCAAGTTGAAGAAAGTTCTAAGAGAGGAATTTTGTGAAGCATGGCATGGGATGTGTGGATTCATGCTTAGACACATGAGAGTTTATTGCAGGTTGTGAAGAATAATTTTTGAAGGAAAAAGAAGCATCTCAAGCAAGGATTGATAAAGAATTATTGTAATCTTGTTCTAAGGTTAAATAATACAAGCACTATTGATTTTGGTGATGGATTTTTTTTCCCAAAAGGGTTTCTCCATGGTATATGTTGTGTCACTTCTATCTTCTAGTATTATTCTTCTACAATCTTCTATCTACTTGTACAATTGGTAAAATGAATCTAAACAAATAATCATATACAAAAAAAATGTAATAAAGAAAACTTAATTAGATCTATAGTCTCATAGGTTTACAAAGTATTAAGCTACAATAATTACCTCCATTTTTCAACATTTGGTATCAAAGCTAACGATTGGTTAGAGTTTGGGATGCCTTTCTCTTAAAAGTTTGAAGGTTTTTTGGCTGTAGTGGGAGCTTTTACTAGTGTGTTTTATCTTCTTGGTTTAGAGATTATGGTTTTCTTGACCTTTTGGGAGTTGTGTCATTTACAACGTATTCATTGATTGTGTTGAGGCCATGGATGATCTTCATTTAGGAGATGGTTATCATGATGTCATGGATAGCTTGGTTACATGTTTCAGTGGGAGCTTTTGATAATGATGGTTTGATGTTTATCTTGTTGCCATGCATAGACCAGTATCACATTTCATTGGGAGCTTTGGTAGGATATGGTTATTTTCATGTGATTTGAAGAGGTTTTAACATCTTGTTTCATGGAGGACCCTTAGAGTCTTTGGTAAAGGTGTTATTATTCTTCCTTTGGAGAGGATGTAGTTCTTTTTTGGTTTTGAGTATTAATCATTTGCTTGGAGCTTCATTATTATGCAGGTTGCATTTGAAGTTGGCATGGATTGATTGGTGGGTGCTCATGGATACTAGAGAGACTTGGGTTAGGTAGGATATTTCTTATGTTAATAGATATATGTTGGAATGGTTACTTGTAAGAAAATATTTTTCAACAGTAAAGACCAAGAATCCTACACTGAAAATGGATGTGAGTCCATCATAGACCTGATGAGAAGATTGTCTTTATTGAAAGCCTATATTGCTTGGTTTTGTATGCACAATACAATCTTGTATCCCACTGTTGGTCTACTCAGCAGGTAAAATGATCTAAGAGGTGTTTCCCACCTGATTATTAGATGCATTATTAATATGTATCTTGTCTTCTCTTATGAATTAGTCATGAGAAGTAGATGCATGATTTTATGTATTTCCATTGTTCTCCTTGCAATCTTTAACTTGAGTTAGTTATGACAATTTGGGTAGGAGACGTACATGAGATAGTTAGTGCCTTTGGGCATATTCCCCTATGTTTGTGGGAATGTTTGGCTAAGTTTGATCTACTTTATGTGAGAGGTTTACATCTAAGTTCTACCATGTTTCATTATAAGTTGAATGGTTAGATGTTGATATCTTTTCAATTTGTGAGTGTTGAAGGAGATCTTACTTTACACAATTTGACACTATGATAGAGGAGTTAGCCACATCCTCTATGTGAAGTGCTATAGGAGGACTTGTTATGTTGTGATCTTGTTTTCAGATTTGACATTACCTGTGCAGTGGGAGTTCCAGAAGGTATATGTGTTATGTATGAGAGGAACACCTCTCTTGGACTGGTTACACTTTACTACAGTGAGTTACTTTAGATGTTTCATATCGCATGTCTATGTGTGTTGTTACCTTGAAGTCTTATTTTGCAGGATGGTGGATATATAGGGACTTGTTTGCAGATTCGTATCATGATGTCATGGAGAGCTTGGATACATAGGTTTGGGGTGAGCTTATGACAGTGATGTGGTTTTGGTTGTGTACATCATGATACCATGGGCTGCTCAGTATCATGGTTCAGTGGGAGCATTTGGAAATGATGTGGATCCATTATTGATTTTGGATGGTTATCTTATAGATAAATTCTCTTGGTTTTGAGTATTATCATTTTCTTGGAGCTTCATGATTATGCAAGTTACATTTGAAGTTGGCATGGATGCCACCCAAGCGTGACATTAAATAATTAGAGAGCCTATGTCAAAATTGGGATGAGCCAACTTAGCACAAAAATATGCTATGAGTCATACGTAGTTGTTTTAAGATGTTCCATCTAATGGGGAATTGACATTTTCTTTTATTTAACTATTATTATAATAAAGAAAATAAAATTTATATTATTAATAAATAGTATTATATGTTAATAAAGATATTAGAAAAGACTATTTAAAATAAAATAAAATAATAATATATATATTTACTATTATTATTAATAAATAACATATTTTAATAAAGGTATGTAATATCTTTACTTCATTTTAAAACAAAAGGGCAGAAGGATTAAAACTACCTCAAAAGAAATAAAATAATAAAAAGAAACTAAAATAATAAGTTTTCATTCCACGTGCCTTCTAAATGCTTCCACAAAGTGCATGATTTTCTTCATGGCTATTGTTTTTATTTAAAGTTTTCTTTTTTTTAAAGAGGGAAAGGTGTTGAAAAATGGAGGTAATTATTGTAGCTTAATACTTTTTAAACCTATGAGATTGTAGATCTAATTAAGTGTTCTTTGTTACAATTTCTTTGTATATGATTATCTGTTTAGATTCATTTTACCAATTGTAGAAGTAGACAGAAGATTGTAGAAGAATAAGACCAGAAGATAGAAGTGACACAATATATACCATGGAGAAACCCTTTCGGTAAAAAACTCCACCACCAGAATCAACAGTGCTTGTATTATTTAACCTTAGAACAAGATTACAATAATTCTTTATCAATCCCTGCTTGAGATGCTTCATTTTCCTTCAACAATTATTCTTCACAACCTACAATAAACTCTCATGTTTCCTCATGCAAACCTATTCGTAATCAACATACCTCTCATGGAGATGAGGTAGTTGATTTTTCCATTTCAGGCCTTCTCAACTCATCTCAAGCCTATACAAGCGCTTGAGTGCTAAGCAAGATATTGACTTATCTTGTTTAATGTTATTGTTACCCAACCTCTAGTTTATTTTAGGTTATCAATGGATTCACATGTATCTCTAACATCTAAAAACTACTAAGAAAAATCTGACTCAACACCCGAGAATTAGAATAAGGATCATGCAAAAACTAGAGTTGCAACAAATAGAACTCAACTTAAATAAAACCCGTAGTGCTAAATGAGGTAAAGCCCAAGATAGGTGGATCTTTGAGATAGACGTATGCAATAAGGAGATTCAAGTATAGATTAAATAGAGCATGGCGATGACTTCCACTATAGGAAATACTTGCTACAATGTAAGATTTATGATGCCAACAAAAGATAAGGTCATAGTATAAAGAAATAATTTTCCTTATAAAAGGAAATTAATGGTATAGGGGTGATACCTTTAATAAGGTTCAATATATTTCAAGGTAGAAAAAATGCCTATCTCAACCATAATTTCATACGTATGTTCCAATATTAAAAGAATTTGATTCAGATGAAATAGAGTTTGGGAAAAGAAAAAGACTTGAAAGATTTACAAAGAAATAATCCAATATAAAGAGGGATTTTGATTACAATTTAACTAAAGTCTAATGATTGAATAATACTGAAATAAAAGGGCACTGGAAGGTTAAGAGCTCAGAATATTGTAACAACAATTTGAAGAATGGCCAAGAAAAACTATATAAAGATTGAAAGCACTATGAGTAGCATAGGTTCGATCTATTACCACTTTGTTTTCTAAAGATTTCCTTATGATATGTATTATCCTTTAATAGTTATGACTCCAAAAACAATGTTTCGAATATAGAGAAACTTTTTTTACAAAGGAATACAATTCCTACAATTTTTCTTGGTCCGGAGATGCTTTAGGAGATGGAGCAGTAGGTGGTTTGCATTAGGGAGAATTTGGTGGTAGCCCAGGACAAACAAAAGAAATATGCCAATTCTCACAAGGTGGATCATTAGTTCTCAGTTGACGAATGGGTATTTGTTAGAACTGTAAAAATCTAGTGTTTTACATGTTCATTTTACTCATAAATTTCCAGATTGGTCCTACTGTGTGCATATTTCACCCATATTCTGCCCATATAGCCCCTTTGAATCCATCAAGCCATGCATCTTTGCTCACATTTGTTTGCTGCAGGCTTATCGTAGTGACAATTTTTGGGTCTCCCTGATCTATTTTTCTGATAAAACGTCTATGTTGCCTATCGGCAAGACGTTTTCTATGTCACACGATTGGAGTTTACTCACTGGCAGTTATCGACATGACTTTCATCTTGTTTCGGTGACAGAGGAAAGGTATATCGGCATAAGTATTTTCACCGGGGTGAGGTCTCCCCGAATGGGTCGGGTCTCACCGACTTGCGCTTATGAGGATTCATCGGCAGAGCTTGGAGTTATCAGCATTATGTCTTAGCGATGTTTGTTTTCTTGCCGACTGGTGAAAATGGGTGCCTATCGGCGTGAGGTTTTGCATTGGTGGGATGTTATAGCGATTTCCATATGTCTCCCCGACTGACACATGAATGAGCTTTTCGGCGAGAGACTCTTCTTCGAAGTAAGGTCATAGTGATCTTCCTTTGTCTTGCCGATCAGAAACATAATGTATACTCTTCAGTAAGACTCATGTGCATCAGGGTATGGTCATAGCGAAAAGGTCAGGTCTTGCTAACAATGTTCAAAATGGATTTATTTCAGCGAAGGGTTGGCTTTCTCTCAGAGATCGTGTGTGCTTGGGGCTTTTGGTATAACAACATAATCTACATGAGGTCTCCACGACAGTTGCATGTTACAGTGACATGCATGGGCATAAGGTTTTTGTCGGTGTGAGATTTGGTTTCTCTTGGCAATCTATATATATGCTCGGGATGTAATATCAGCATAGGTCAGGATTATCGATATGAGGTCTTGGTGAGTGACCTCCGGTCTCGCCGATGGAGTACAAAGGGGACCTTGTCAGCATAAGAAACATTTTGTCTCAGTGACACCCAAGGATGGTTGAGGTCTTTCGGTATAACAATTTACTCTACATGACATCTCCCTGACGGTTGGAAGTTATAGCGACATATATGGGATGGACAGACTCGTTGGCAATATAAAGCATGTGTCATGGTGACTCATAATGCATAAAGGCTTTTGGTATAACTCTATAATCTGTGGGACCTCTCACCGACATCGTAAGGTCATAGCGACTATGAACGAAACAAAAATGCATCTCGGTGTAAGGATACTTCTTGACTTCGGCATAGCAAACAGGTGGTCACGGCGAAAGCGAATAATGCAAGGAACAAAGGAACGCAGAATGACTAACTATTGACAATTGAATTTCCTTCGGCATACCTTCAAGACTGTCTTGCCGAGTGGTTGGAAAATAAAACAGAGATTCAAATGTTGTGGGCCGACATATGAGAATTTCATAATACCGTTGTTGGCCGACATGGATTTTCCCGAATTCTATGGTGGTCCGACATGTGCTCGAAAATATTTTATTTTCCTAATGCTGGTGTATAAATATGCACCCTGATTGTAATTGAATATCATGAGATCTTAGATAGATACAATAGATTTTAGATGGATACAATAGAATAAATTTCTCAGAATAGAGGCTATGTTGCATGTTTTCAAATGGCGTTTTCAATGAAAGTCAGCTAGTGTGGCAGGTTATTTCTGGTGTCGAATGTATGTTGAGTTTATTGAAAAGTATTGCTAAGTTGTCTCCATGTTGATTCTCTCTAGTTGTTTAAATTGAAGTAACAAGCTTCTTTTCATTTTATCTTTGCATATTTTTTGTATCTGTGTGATTAATCTATTGGTTCTCTCAAGCAGATATTAAATCCTTTCTGTTAATCACAGTAATCAGGAGGAATTCATCTAGATTATTAAAGTAGAGCTTAGTGGTCATAATCTTGCATGTTTATACAAGTTATAAATAGATCATATGCCATCAATTTGATTTTCTTCCAGAATAAGTTGCCCACCTCTGTTTCATTTGACTCCGCATACCCAACAAGGCACTGGTCTCTGCAATTTCATCATTCGAATTCTTTCATTTTCTTTACATCTATTAATTGAGCATTTTAGGTTTTAGATCAGAAGATTGCTATCAAGTTTGATTTCATTTGTTCACTGTCATCTGCCCTTGTGGACAAAGCATTTCATAAGAATAAATCATAAGTTAAGTCTGCTTCATTCAGAAATGTACACCTGCCCAAGTTAGCAGCACCTGAAGAGTAGAAGGTTGAGTTATCTTGACCTTGTCTGTTACCCTAAAGCGTATCAAGAGATTGGCAGCTGCTTGAGGCATTCAGCCTATGTTCTTAAGAGCTAACAAATTGGCGACTCTGCTGGGGATTACATCAAAAAATTCGGTTGAAGACCACATTATAGAGTCATTAAAGAAAATGTTATAATTTGAGAAAATTCAGAAAGAGTGATTTCACTAGGAGAAGATCAGAAAAAAATCATTTTCCTACTTTTGGAAAAGTAGGTGGCGACTCTGAAAGAAACATTGCATTTGTTCAAACATGAATGGAAGAAGATCTCAGTACAGGGGAGGTCATACTGGAGCTCCTCCTGGAAGCAATAGGTTGACACACAATGATCTGAAAATGGAGGGTAATCAAGGTGGACCTATTGATCATGATACTCCTCAAGTTGATTATGAATCTTTAACTTATAAAGAGGTTAAGGCACTGTATGAGTCTCAGAGAAAGGAAATAGAAGAATGGAAAAGGAAAAGGCTACAATTGGACCAGCAACCGTTACAATTAGGAGAATTCTGCAATGAAGATGAATACACAAATGTGGGAAGGTGTTGGGCCCCTCAAGCACCTGATATTACAAATGGAAATTTCTATGGAGGTGATACATATCATGCACAGTAGAGCACTTATCCTCCATAGCCATCAAAGCAAGTAAGTGTTTATCAGTCCCTCCTGGACAAAGATTGGCAAGTTATCAAGAATGTCAATGTGATCAGTGTCAAGTGCAATGTCAATGTGATCAATGTCAAATGCAGCATAACTCTGGTCCACTTGGGGATTTCAGTCAAAATTTGCAGCAATATCTATGCCAGGATCAACAACTTGAAATAGAAGATGTGTATACTCAAATCCAGGACTCCAACACACAATCAAAGTATGGAATTTACCCCTTTGATGCATTTATTGGCATAAGGAAGTATGAAGGAGAAGATTTGACTTCTCTATGCAATAGGATGATAAGTGTCTATATGCAATTGCCTCCTGACTGTATGCCTACAAGACCAATTTTTGTTGCACAGTTCATAAAAACATGGGAGCCTGAATCAGCTTATTGGTCGTGTTCATCAATACAGCATGCCTATGGTCACTTGAATAAATTCATTGGTGCCATGGAGAAGATAAGGTATGAGAACACTATCAATGTTGATTCCAATGATTGTATTTCTGATGAGTATAGAGAAATTGATCAAACAATGCATCCAATAGAAGATGAGATGTGCAAGTCTGAATGACTCCTGTGATAGCTTGCATGATGAAGATGAAGGTACAAGATATTTCTCTTGCATAACAGATTGTGACAGGGAAGGTAGTGTGTGTTATGAGGGATCCAGTGAGTATTCAGATTGTGAAGATACACCTGAGGACTTTGATTTGCAATCAAGGGATTCTTCTACCTCTTATGAAGATCAGGATGAAGAGGTAATAGGAAATGTTGATTCATTTGATAGCAAGTATATAGCACCTCTGGCTACAGTGGAAAGCTATGAAGATGTATTCGATGTAAAAGAGGTTTGTACATTTGAAAATGGTTTCCAAAAAATTTCAAACCTATTGTATGATGAGGAATTAAAAGAGGATCAGATAATGTTTTGCAATGGTTTGCCCAAGAATGAATTTCAGGTATTTTCAGATCCATTTGATGTTGAGAATAGGGTATTTTTAGATGAACAAGGTGATGTGTCAAGTTATAGAACAAATGATTGTGCTGGTAATTTTTCATTCTCTGATGATCTTGGGCCTCTTTTTGATGACGACAAAAGTGATGAGTATGACTGTAATAATGAAAATGTGGAAACTTGTTTGCTTAGTAGTGAGCAAGTTTCAGATTTGTTAACTCTTGATTATCAGAGATATATACATAAGGGTGATCTTGAAGCTCTGTGTCCAGTTGATGGTGAAACCTTTGGTGTTGATCAAAGGTCTGTTTCCATTCAGGATGAGGTATGTGATTTTGAAATTTCTAATTCATGTGAAGAGGACATTTATCTGCATACCAAGGTTGATAGAGGTCTAGGTTTGACTGGTTCATATATGCTTGATATTGATGATGTGAGTCATGATCTAGTATTGTATCCAAATGGTAGTGTCAAAGAGGTGCAAAAGGTTTCAGATTTCTTTGCCTCAAACAACATTGATATGACATAGTTTTTTGTATCTCAAGAGAGGCACTTTGATGATGAATTTTCAATACAGTTGGGAGAGTGTTTCATAATTCATAACAGTGAGAGAGATAATATAAGAAATTGTATCGAATATGCATGCATTTTGAATGTTGAAAATAACAAGGGTTTGTCCCATGGTTGAGAAGAATTCAAACTACAGAAGGGTGTAGGGATTTTGGGTCAAA
Source organism: Sequoia sempervirens (assembly GCA_007258455.2). Taxonomy (NCBI): domain Eukaryota; kingdom Viridiplantae; phylum Streptophyta; class Pinopsida; order Cupressales; family Cupressaceae; genus Sequoia; species Sequoia sempervirens. The sequence goes on from VDFB02145036.1 coordinate 85,739, forward strand.
CTGAACATGATGATACTCTAAGAACTTGCAATAACAATGAAAGGAAATATTACATGAGTATCTTCAAGAAGAGTCTGATGAACTCAAGAGAAAATCAGGTATTTGATAGGGGAAAGCTTGGTTTGAGTTTCAGACCGTAACAGCTCAAGACAGGTGAAGTTGAAACACAGAGGATTTAGGGTTGCCAGTGCATGGACAACTCTTGCTTGTCCTCTTTAAAACTCTTTTCCATGCACAGTAGTTTAGGGATTTGCATTCATTTCCATCTTACATTCATTTTTCATTCATTCCTTCATGCTTCATTTCCATTCTGCTCACTGGTTCATCATTTTGTGTCTGGTCTACTCACCCAAGATTTTGGATCCTTGCAATGATCTCACTATCATTCATCCCTAGACGAAGCCACTATTAGAACTGTAAAAATCTGGTGTTTTACATGTTCATTTTACTCATAAATTTCTAGATTGGTCCTACCATGTGCATATTTCACCCATATTCTACCCATATAGCCCCTTTGAATCCATCGAGTCATGCATCTTTGCTAACATTTGTTTGCTACAGGCTTATTGGCGTGACAATTTCTGGGTCTCCCCGATCCGTTTTTCTGATAAAACATCTGTGTTGCCTATCGGCAAGATGTTTTTTGTGTCACGACGATTGGAGTTTACTCACTAGCGGTTATCGTCATGACTTTCATCTTGTTTCGGTGATAGAGGAAAGGTATATTGGCATAAGTATTTTCATCGGGGTGAGGTCTCCCCAAATGGGTCGGGTCTCACTGACTTGCGCTTATGAGGATTCATCGGTAGAGCTTGGAGTTATTGGCATTATGTCTTAGCAATGTTCGTTGTCTTGCTGACCGGTGAAAATGGGTGCCTATCGGTGTGAGGTTTTGCATCGGTGGGATGTTATAGTGATTTCCATATGTCTCCCCGACCGGCACATGAATGAGCTTTTCGGTGAGAGACTCTTCTTTGAAGTAATGTCATAGCGATCTTCCTTTGTCTTGCAGATCGGCAACATAATGTATACTCTTCGGTAAGACTCATGTGCATCGGGGTATGGTCATAGCGAAAATGTCGGGTCTTGCCAACAATGTTCAAAATGGATTTCTTTCAGTGAAGGGTTGGCTTTCTCTCGGCGATCGTGTGTGCTCAGGCCTTTCGGTATAACAACATACTCTACATGAGGTCTCCTTGACAGTTGCATGTTATAGCGACATGCATGGGCATAAGGTTTATGTCAGTGTGAGATTTGGTTTCTCTTGGTGATCTATATATATGCTCGGGATGCAATATCGGCATAGGTCAGGATTATCGATATGAGGTCTCAGCGAGTGACCTTCGGTCTTGCCAATGGAGCACAAAGGGGACCTTGTCGGCATACGAAACATTTTGTCTCAGTGACACCCAAGGATGGTTGAGGTCTTTCGGTATAAAAATTTACTCTACATGACATCTCCTCGATAGTTGGAAGTTATAGCGACATATATGGGATGGATGGACTCATTGACAAGATAAAGCATGTGTCACGGTGACTCAGAATACATAAAGGATTTCGGTATAACTCTATAATCTGCGGGACCACTCACTGACATCGTAAGGTCATAGTGACTGTGAATGAAACAAAAAAGCATCTCGGTGTAAGGATACTTCTTGACTTCGGCATAGCGAAAAGGTGGTCACGGCGAAAGCGAATAACGCAAGGAATAGATGAACGTAGAATGACTAACGATTGATGATTGAATTGCCTTTAGCATACCTTCAAGACTATCTTGGCAAGTGGTTGGCAAATAAAATAGAGATTCAAATGCTGTGGGCCAACATATGAGAACTTCATAATACCATTGCTGGCCGACATGGATTTTCCCGAATTCTACAGTGGCCGACATGTGCTTGAATTGTTTTATTTTCCTAATGCTGGTGTATAAATATGCACCCCGATTGTAATTGAATATCATGAGATCTTAGATAGATACAATAGATTTTAGATGGATACAGTAGAATAAATTTCTCAGAATAGAGGCTATGTTGCATGTTTTCAAATGGTGTTTTCAATGAAAGTCAGCTGGTGTGGCATGTTATTTTTGGTGTCAAATGTATGTTGAGTTTATTGAAAAGTATTGCTAAGCTGTCTCCATGTTGATTCTCTCTGGTTGTTTAAATTGAAGTAACAAGCTTATTTTTAGTTTATTTGTGCACATTTTCTATATCTATGTGATTAATCTGTTGGTTCTCTCAAGCAGACATTAAATCCTTTCTGTTAATCACAGTAATCAAGAGGAATTCATCTAGATTATTAAAGTAGAGCTTAATGGTCATAATCTTGCATGTTTATACAAGTTATAAACAGATCATATGCCATCAATTTAATTTTCTGCCAGAATAAGTTGCCCACCTCTGTTTCATTTGACCCCGCATACCCAACAAGGCACTAGTCTCTGCAATTTCATCATTTGAATTCTTTCATTTTCTTTACATCTGTTAATTGAGTATTTTAGGTTTTAGATCAGAAGATTGCTATCAAGTTTGATTTCATTTGTTCACTGTCATCTGCCCTTGTGGACAAAGCATTTTAGAAGGATAAATCATAAGTTAAGTTTGCTTCATTCAGAAAGGTACGCCCGCCCAGGTTAGTAGCACCTGAAGAGTAGAAGGTTGAGTTCTCTTGACCTTGTATGTTACCCTAAAGCGTATCAAGAGATTGGCAGCCTCTTGAGGCATTCATCCTGTGTTTTTGAGAGCTAACAATATTCTTGCAGGTGTAACCATGGAAGAGTTTGATCCTTTATGGAAAAGGCTCTAAGCTCGCACTGCGCTTTGTTGGGCCTTTTGAGATTTTGAAGAGGATTGGTCCTATAGCATACTGTCTTTCTTTGCCATCTAGTCTCTCATGCATTCATGATGTGTTTCACGTTTCATTTCTTAGACCTTATTATCCTCATATATCTCATGTCCTCGATTGGAATGCATTACAGGTAGAGGACGGGTAGCTGGCTTTGGAGCCCATGGGCGTCATTCAACATAGGAGACTCACACTTAGGTGACAAGACATTGAGAAGGTTAGGGTCTAGTGGGATCTGAACGATGAGTCTTCTGCTACCTAGGAGGATGCTTCTTGGATGAGAGAGCTTTATTCATATTTGTTTACTGGCTTCCAGGAGTAAGCTTGATCCTAGGGGGGAGGATGCAATGCTCCCTTAGTTTTCCTTTATTTGGATAGCTACTTGGACTGTATCTAGACTATATAATACTATTTGTTGGACACTATGATACTATTGTATGTTATTTGGATATTGTGATACTTTGATGTTTAGATATGGTGACTCTTGATGACACTATTATATCTGATGTTTCTAATTATATCATAATTAGTAGATTAGTTAATTGTTTACATGAGTTATCATAGATATGATTTTATGTGATTATTAGATGTATGTGTTATCATGTTTTTATATCAATTATTATGTTTGGTGAAGGGGAATGAGGTCGTATCACTCACTTGCGAGTGTCCTGCAATGCTGCGATTTTCCCTTCATGGTGTGACTAACTATTTTCCTTATGCACATGTTCAAACTTATGTTTTTCTACATACTACAAGCATAGGACATCAAATCCACCTAATTATCAGGTTTAAGCATGCCAAAATCCCAATGGAGTTGTTGTTTCAGAGGTAGTACTGGGTCCCCCACATTGAACCAACGTCTTCATCAAGGATGGATATCTATATGTGTCACACCTTGTTGGTAAGGTTTGTTCTTGTGGTTCATCTTTGTTGTTGTCATTTGCTCTCATTTTTATTTCAGTTGATAATTGTTTGTCTATATGTTCATTGAGTTGTGCTCATGATTTGTACCTTGTTTGATCATTTCGTTGAAATAGAGATTATTGGATTTAAAAGCATTTGGTATATATAAATAAAAGTATATATATGTAATTGAAGCCTTAATTAAATAAAATATTATGAAAGTATTTGTTTAATTCTAATAAATTAGAATATATTATGTAAATTATTTAAGTATATATATATATATTAAATTATATGGTTATGAAAATAAGTTTTACGCTAGATTAAATTTATAAACCTAGGTGCAAATATTGAGTGGGTGGAAAATAAAAGAAAAGAAAATAAATTAAAAATTAGAAAGTGGAAGGCAGTTTTGAAGAAGGTAATTATTAAGTAGTGGAGGTTAATAAATAAAGGGGAGTGGAGTTAATTGCAGAGGGGTAATTGGATTATTTTTCTCAGGGGACAAAACTGATTCTAGAATTCTTGTCGTGAACAACCTTTTTGGGGGTTTCTTGAAAACTTGTTCATAAAGTTTGGAAAATTTTAGATTTGGGGGTTTTATAGTGACAGTGGAATTCAAAGTGTTGAGTTGCTAAAATTGCAGTGGAAATTTGGAAGAAGTTGCAGCTATCGCTTGGGTTTTGAATCCAGAAACCATAATCTAGTTCAGTTGTGCAAATCATTCCAAGTTCCACCATTTTCTTCTGTTATGCTTTGTTCCTATTGAAAATTGTTGATTCTTGATTATTTAATTCTAAATTAAAAGAAAAATTGTAGGAATTGCAATCAGGAATTGTATTCCTCTATAATTTTGTTTTCTCTGTATTTGAAAAATTGTGTTTAGATTCATAACTATTAAAGGATAATACATATCATAAGAGAATCTTTAGAAAAATAAGTGGTAATAGGTCGAAACTATGCTACTCATAGCACTTTCAATATTTATATAGTTTTTCTAGCCATTCTTCAGATTGTTGTTACAATATTATGAACTCTTAACCTTCTAATGCCCTTTTTATTTCAGTACTATTCAATCATTAGACTTTAGTTAAATCGCAATCAAAATCCCTCTTTATATTGGAGTCATTCTTTGTAAATCTTTCAAGTCTTTTTCTTTTCCCAAACTGTATTTCATCTTAATCGATTCTTTTATATTGGAACATACATATGAAATTACGGTTGAGACAGGTGTTTGTTCTACCTTGAAAAATATTGAACCTTATTAAAGGTGTCACCCCTGTACCATTCAATTTCCTTTTATTTGGAAAATTATTTCTTTATACTGTGGCCTTATCTTTTGTTGGCATCACAAATCTTACATTGTAGCAAGTCTTTTCTATAGTGGAAACCGTCACCTTGCTCTATTTAATGTATACTTGAATCTACTTATTGCATACGTCTATCTCAAAGATTCACTTAACCTGGGCTTTATCTCATTTAGCACTGTGGGTTTTCTTTAAGTAAGCCGAGTTCTATTTGTTGCACCTCCAGTTTTTGCATGATCCTTATTCTAATTCTTGGGTGTTGAGTTATATTTTTCTTAGTAGCTATTAGACGCCTAAGATACATGTGAATCCATTTATATTAAAAGCTCTAGTGTTCACTTCAATGCTGGTAGATTAATAGAAAATTTAGTGTCTTTCACCGTTCTCCCAATTAGTGTTCTTTCTATTTGGAAGAGCATATGGAAGAGATTCAGATTGTGTTATGCGAAATTTTGATATATTCATTGCTTCGGTTGTAGTTTATATCAAATCAATTCCCTATGTCATTGAGCCTTTGATGTGTAATTAGTGTGGTGGATTATTGTTTTATGTCTGTGTTATACCTTGTGCTTCACACTTTGTCTTCGTCATGCCCTATAGTGAATATGTGGTTGTGTGAGCCAATCAAGATAAAGTTCATAGTTTTTATTGTTAACTTAAAGTTCCATTCAATCATTTTTGTATAAGTTAACTCTTTCTTCTACATATGTGCTCAAAAATTCATATTAAGAATAATGATTTATGCTTATGCATACATCATGTCCTTGCATGTTCTATTTTGAATATTGATCATTCCTTTGAAATTTAAAAATATTTCAACACATTTATAAATTCACATATAAACACATATATACATATATATGTATATATATATATACATATACATATACATATATGTATATATATATATACATATATGTGTGTGTGTGTGTGAGTATGTATATATGGCTGCCTTTATATAGAAAGTAAAATGTATTTAGATCTGTATACTGTATAATTATAGACAACTTAATTTTAGTACACCATTACATATATATTATGCACTATGTATATATATAAACATATATATATTTATATATAGGAATATATACATATACTTATTTATATATAGGATTATTTTCTTGGAGGTAGCATTGGATCCCCCACATTGAGCCAACATACTCATCGAGGATGAATATCTCTGTGTGTCACACCTTGTTGTAAGGTCTATTCGTATGGTTTGTCTTCATTGTTGTCATTTTCTCTCGTTTTGCTTTCTGTTGATAATTGTTTGTTTGTATACTCATTGAGTTGTGCTCGTGATTTGCACCTTGTTCAATCATTTTTTTGAAATAGAGATCATTGGATTTAAAAGGCTTTGGTATAAATAAATAAAAGTATATATAAATATATAATTGAAGCCTTAATTAACTAAAATATTATGAAAGTATTTGTTTAATTCTAATAAATTGGAATATGTTATTTAGATGAAATATTTAAGTATATGTGTGTGTGCGTGTGTTAATTAGATGGTTATGCAAATAAATTATATGCTAGATTAAATTAATAAACTTAGGTGCAAATATCAAGTGGGAGGAAAATAAAAGAAAAGAAAGTAAATTAAAAAGAGGAAAGTGGAAGGTAGTTTTGAAAGAAGGTAATTATTAAAGTAGTGGAGGTTAATAAATAAAAGGAGTGGAGTTAACTACAACGAGCAATTGGATTATTTTTCTTGGATGCAAAATAGATTCTTGATTTTCTTGTTGTGAACTATCTTTTGGGGTTTCTTGGAAAACTGGTTCTAAAAATTTGAAACATTTTTGGGAATTGGGGGTTTTATAGTGGTAGTGGAATTTGGAGTTGCTAAAATTGTAGAGTGGAAACTTGGAAGAAGCTGGAGCTGCAACTTGGAGTTTTGAATCCGACAATAATTACCAGCTTATTTTTGTGAATCATTCCAGGTTCCTCCATTTTCCTTCCTGTTTACATTTCATTCAAGAAATAAATGTTAGTCTGGAGACATTGTAAATCATTGACTTTCGTTTAATTAATTATGAATTAAAAAGAATAGTTGGAAATCATATTTTCTATAGACTTAAATTCTCGTGTGTTTGACCTTTTGTGTTTTTTTTTAAACTATAGATAGTGGGTGATAATTCGTATCTGAAATAAATCTCCAAAAACGCAAAAGAATATTGAGGCAAAAGCATTGCTATTTATAATGCTTTCATTTGTTATATAGTTATTTGGCCTCCTTCAGATATTGCAACCATATTCTGAGACAATACTTTCCAACGCCCCTGTTGATTGCATCACTCTCGCTAAGTCATTGCTCTCTTTTAGCCAAGGACTTACCTTCCTTGACATCTAAGATCTCTATTTTGTAGAATCCTTTATTGTAGAAGGTTTTGCCCTGTTTATTCCAACTTTCTTAAAGGATCTGTTCTTGTATGTTTTTATTCATTACTCTTCCAGTTTGCATGGTCAATATTTGAATTCTCTGATGATAAGTCATGTTAATGTTAGTAACCAATAGTTACTTGAGATTTAGGTTTATCTTTCAAAGATTATGGATTCATTATGTTTGATGCTTTAGCTTACACATCAATGTTGTGGAGTTAATAATCCATATAAAGTCTATCACCATCTCTATCATTCGATATTCTTTCTTTATATATATCGAAGACTTATAAAGGAGATTCAAATTGAAACTAAATGAATTTCTATTGTAGCTATATATATATATATCATGTGTGCCCCTTTGTTGATTGTAATATTGGATTGTATGCAACACGTAGTGTGCCTTGATCTATAGTTTGCACTTGCATTATGTTTTGAAATTTGAGTTAATTCCTTTGTCATTCACATACGAGGAGGATTTGATTACGATACAAATAATCTGTGATATCATTGAGTTATTTTCATCTTCAATGAAATTTGTAGTTACCTTTGAGGATTTATCAAAGTTATCTACATTTACATTGTTGTCTACAGATTACCTTTGTTTAAATTTTATATTGATGACCTTCTTTCATTTATATCATGTGTTAACTATAATGGCACAGTACGCTTGATCTATAGTAAGTTGTCAACTCCAATGAAAATTTGTTATTTTCCTTTTAAATCTGGTCAATAATAAACATTTATGCGATATATATATATATATATATATATTTATAAATATTCTTCATGTGAACCTTAAGTTGGTTGTAAACAGTGCATAGTTTTGTCTATAAATTATGAATTATGGTGTCCTTTTAAAATAATTGGATATATATAAATAAATATATATGTTTATAGATATAAAATATTTTTATTCAATTGTTGTGAGTTTATTTTTTGAACTTATGTGAAAACAAAAAAATCCTTTTAGACAAGTGACATATCTACATTTAGATAAGCGAAAAAGAGTATAAAATGAAAGAAAGTATCAAGTTTTCATTGATTAATTGGATATCATAAAATGAGTTTATTGTAACCCATTTCAGAGTCTATTTTTCCACTAGTGTTTGAATTGTTGATGTGAATAACGTGAATGGGGGAGAGTTGGAAATAAATTTGGATTTCATTCATTGTTATGTATTTTCTGAAAAGAATCTTAGAGTCTTCCAAAGGCTAGGAAGATATGTTCTCTTGATAGAAATGTTGATCATTTTGATTGATTATGTATATGTTTTTCGTTAGCCTTGCACCATGCGTTCACCTATGAGATTGGTATTTTTTGAAATTTGTGAGGGAGAAGGGATTAAGCCTCGCCATGTGATTTTTTTATGAGTTTTGAGTTGTGCAAGTGGTCTTATGATTTCAATTTTATTTGTTTTCCATGTTGTCAGTAGGGGAGTGGCTTCCAATGGGGGTCGACGCACAAAGTGGCACCTGGATAACCCATGTAGAAGTTGTGTAAACAAGTGATAACCTAAAATAAACTAGGCATTGGACAACAATAACATTAAACAAGATAAGTCAATACCTCGCTTAGGACTCAAGCGCTTGTATAGGCTTGAGATGAGTTGAGAAGGCCTGGAATGGACAAATCAACTACCTCATCTCTATGAGAGGTATGTTGATTCCACATAGGTTTGCATGAGGGGCCAGAGATCAGTAGAGGCTACTAGGATAACCCAAGATGGGGGTTGAGGCATAGGAAGATCTACTTGGATAACCTATGGAAAACTTTGTGATGACACTCCTCCTACGACAACCATGTATCCCCTTGTCTTTTGTTTTACCTTGGATAATTATGAGCCTTTAGAAGTATAGTCATTGTTGTTTGATGTTGCATTGCTTGCTTTTGTGTGTCATGCTAGCTTTGTGATGCCTATAGTCCTTTGTCGGTTAGTATTGTTGGGACCCTTTTGTATCTCCTAGCATGGGGGGTGGACCTTTGGGTTACACACAGTTGGGTGGAAAGTGCTTCGTTCTCCATTGGGTGCCCTTCCCTTGTTCGTGTTGTGGCGATTTCTCTTGATCTGAAGGATTCTACATTGTACTTGAGCTTGTGATTTTTTACCCCTTGTGATTGCATTGTATTACAATTGATGTATCATGTACCATGCTGATTGTACTCTCCTCACATGTAACGAGGAGGCATTACTATTTAGAATGTAAATGTAATGATGTTTATTGATGTAAACTCTATTATGAGATGGATTGTGTATCTGATGTTGTTGTACATATAAATTGAATGAATTGAATCAAATAATCTCTAAATTCTCATCTTATGGTTGTATCTTATGGATTACTTGATTATATGAAATGATTAGTGTATACACCTAAAAATGGTCATCACCTTTAATTAATTAAATACTAGCTAGTTAATATTTAATTAATATTTCAACTACGTATAAATAAATTCTCAATTTATTTATATTGTTCAACTTTCTCTAATTCTCCAAATCTAAAAACATATTATTCTAAATTAATTAAATAAATAAGGTTCCCTACACTTTTTTTATTTAATTAATCTTCACTAAATCCAATTAGGAATTAGAGAACATTTCTACAAATTTTTGTGCCACCTCACCAAGGTCACATGAAAATAAATAACTCTAATTTTTAATTAGAATTATCTTCAACTCATTTCAAAAAGCACATGGATCATTTCCTCAAACACTTCCACCAATTTTGGAGCACATGACTTATTCCTCCCACACTTCCACCAACTTTGGAGCACATGACTTATTCCTCCCACACTTCCACCAATTTTGGAAACACATGGTCTTCTCTTCCCACACTTTAATCTTCCATCCAAATTGTATGTTTCCCATTGGTCAAGAGATTCTTCCATCCAAATGGCATGTTGTCTTTGGTCAAGGGGAGAACATCCCGATTCTCTTCATCTTCACCATCCATTATTCTTGTTCAAAACTAGATCGTTGATTATTGCCACCTCACTATATGCTTGGAAAAGGCTATAAATACAACCCTTGGGCATTGTATTTTGCATCCACTTTTAAAGTAAATTTATCATGCGGGTTTATCATTGGAGCTTGGAGCATTCTTGGAGTCTTATAGCTAGTTTTTACATCATGTTTTGCATCATATTTAGATCTTAGATTAATATATTGCTTCATAGTTGCATTTTGTCATCCATCTTGCATCATAGTTGCATTTTAGATTAGTTCATTTTAAGTTTGCATTTGAGCATATGTAGAATCATGCATAGATCATTCTAGATCACTACCATAGTTTCCACCTCCGTTTGTTCATTTATCATCAACATCATCCTTCACTCATCATTACCTTCATCATCATTGTTTGCATATAGTTTCATGTAGGCATTATATTGGCTTGCATGTTAAATTTTATCTCGTTTCCTAAGTAGTCATTTTAACAACCATTGTGCTCATAGAAATTTGAGGGCCAAATGGTTTAATAAATCCTTAGGAATAGAGGACAATGAGACATTCTTGAAAGATTCATTAAGATGCAATTTAGAATAGTTTACTTTTCTTTGAATCTTTAATGTAAATCATTTCATTAAGGTTTGTGTTGATACTAACTTTTCACATTTCACACACACAAAATGACACCCACTGTCGGGCCTTGCCCCGTTTATTACTAACATGCTTACAAAATTATGTTCATAGGTACAAATGTGAGCCTTTTGGAGCCTCTTGGAGCCTTTTGGACTCATCTTGGAGCCTCTTGCACTCGTCTTGGAGACTCTTCCACTCATTTAAAATCCTTTTGGAGCCTCTTGCAGCCTTTTGGCACCTTTTTCACTTGTTCTGGCACCTTTGGTCTATGTTTTGGCACCTTCAGGGTCCCAAATGGTGCCTTTGGTCTATGTTTTGGCGCCTTTTGCATCATTCTAGCACCTCCTCTCTCTATTTTGGTGCCTTTTGTCTCTATTTTAGCACCTTTTGCACATTCTATGGTGCCTTTTTTCTCTATTTTGGCACCTTTTACAGTTTCCAAAGACTAATACTTTGTGTTGTTGTTTTGTAGGTTTGCCAAAAACACTTATCAAAGATATTCTTATCAAACTACAGACATATTGTAGGGGCTGGAAGTGATTTGCTTGGTTTCCTTTTGGTTAAGATAGGAACATAGCTTAAGTAAAAGGTTAACGAACATTATGTTTCCTTTTGGTTATGTTAGGAACATAGCTTAATTAAAGGTTTAAGGAACACCATGTCTTTTTTGCTTGATGGATGGTAGGCATATGCTCTCCCCTTAACTAGGTGACCAAAAATATAGACTCATTCACTTTTGTGTGCAAGTGTGAGTTGAGTATATCGCATGTGTTCTTTTTTTATTCATGTGGAATAAACATTGATCGAACTATGGGTATACTTGTTTTTATTTATCTTAGATGGCCTATCTTGTGGGAAAAAGTACTCACCCAAGGGAATGACCCAACCAATAACACGCTAAAGCCAAGCGACTTCTAATTGGGATATAAATGTGGATACTAGAAAAAAGGCTAGTATCATGAGGATAGTTCTAACGAGAAGGGCAACAATGGTCTCTCGCCGCATGGATTATCCCCCACGAATGGAATTCCCACATTAAAACCCTTGTTATAGTTTGGACAAAAACCTTTATCTATTCTGTGGTATAGCAACAGTCATTGCAAAGACATCCACATTCTTGCAATTTTTAGTTGAGATGAAAAATATGCCATGGGAGATTCATGGGTATTGATGCTTGGCTGCCTCAAGAAGTGAGTGTTGTGGGGGGGAGCCAGTGGGGTCAAGCATCTATTCATCCACTAAGAATAAGTGCGGTTGGGGTAAAACCCACATGGAACCCAAAAGAATACAATCTTTCACAACCTTAGGAGTGTACATTGCTTGATGTGTCTTTACCAAAGTGTTTTCAAATCAAACAAAACGTCACATATTGGAAGTGAAAACCTTGATTCAAAATTGGATTTAGTGAAACAACCAAGTCTCCCATTGAAAAATCTAGAAAACCAAGCAAATTCTCAAAGAAACTTTCAGAAAACCAAGTTTGAACCTGTTTTGGTGCCTTTTGTCTATATTTTGGTGCCTTTGGGGTCCCAAGTGGTGCCTTTTGTCTCTGTTTTGGTGCCTTTTGTAGACCACAAAATAATGACCTAGGTTCATTTCTTGCCTGACGGTTAGTCTCATCTTGGGAATACTCAACAGTGTTCAACCAATCCTTAGGTAAAATAGAGTCTAAACATGTGTGTTACCAAATGATTTCATGAAAGATTAAAATTTAGAAACCAAAGTCCAAAAATATTAGTCCAAAAGAACATAAAAAACATCTTTCCATACTCTACGAATTTAGAGAGAGGTTGACCTTCAATTTCTATAGAAGAGCTTGCAAGAACAATCCTAATTATATATCTTTTACTATTGTCAAAATCCACAATTTTCCAAAGATTTGAGTATCTCGTCTCACAATTTTGAACCAAAGTTTCAAAACTTTCTTAAGGTCCAAAATCATTCCTTAGGAACCTTAGAATCTAAACTTGTTAAAATTGACCTCTACAAGTGGAATTGTCCAACCTAAACCAAAATCTAACATCTCAACGTACCAAAACCATCAAATTTACCACACTTTTGATTGTTAAGCCTAGTTTCATCATCAGGATTTATCATCCTCCCATCACAAAATGAAGCCATATAGTCAAATCCAACCTAGTCTCATTAGAATTTTCCATTCTATTTGACTTAGTTGTAATCCTTGGTACTTTTCCAAAACCTAGATCAAATTTTAGTCTAAACTATAACACTTGTATGCCCATTCCTCAAGGAAAAATGACTTGAAAAAAAAAACATCGAAACTCCAAACATTGAAATTCCATCCATTGAAACTTCAATCATTGAGACTCAAAACACTGAAACTCAAAACAGTGAAACAACAAACACCATGGTGGAGGATGAAGAGAATCCTTTTCATGGACTCAACAACAATGAAGGGGATGAAATAATTGAAGAAGATATCCAAAATGTTGAACAAGATCCCAACTTCCACAAATATTTGGAAAATATTTTTGAAAGAAATGGGGAAAAATACCTCCTTATGCTAGCCAAACAAGGTTCCAAAATTCCAGATGACTTTGATGGGAATCAATTGAAGGCACCACCAAAAAAGCCTGAAAACAATCCTAAACAAGTAGTTGCTCTAACTCACCAAATGAAGAACCTTCCACAAAAAATCCTTGACATGCAAAGGGGAACCTCAAAATGATACTTGATCCAAGACATTTGTCCCTATCCATTTGATCAAGATATCCACTTGATACCCTTTCCCAAACATTGTGAATTCCCAAAGTATGACAAATACAATGGAAAAACTGATCCGATAAACCATGTGAGGGAAATTATTCCCAAGAAGCTTAGGTGGAAATTCTCTTGAATGGTTCTCCAAACTGATCTGTAATTAAAGAGCTACAAATAATTTTCACTTTACTCCCAACTAAAGATTTCATCCCGATCCAACAAAATTACGTGGTTATGAATCTTAACCATTGAGAATAAAGAAATTAGCATTCACTTGTCTTACAACCAAATCAATGAAACATAAAATAATTACTTAATTATCATAAATAGGAAACTCAAAGAATCAAAATACTAAAATAATTATGAGAGAGAGAAGAAATAGAGAGATCACTCTTGATAACAGAGTTCCCTCAATTTGAGCTATGTCTCTGGTTTTGCTTCTCAATTTTTCATAATTCTTTGCACTTTGATCTCGTACATGAAAGATATCATGAATCAAAGATTAGGTCAAACATTGACCATATTGATGTTAGGATGATATAATTAGTGCCTCATCATCAGCCCAGTTAGTGGACATGTCAGCATTAGAGTCTTTGACCACCAAATAGAATGATGACAAGTGGCTCCATGGAAAATTAAGGGGGCGATATTTATTATTTCCATAAATGGAGTAATAGGAACAATATATAGAGAGAATGATAACACCAAAAAAAGAGAGAAAAGACGAAACAAATTTGATTACAGAGTTCATCCAAGTGGACTACGTCTCTGGGTCTAGCTCAGTTGAGAGACCAATCTATTAGAATTTCTCTGAATTAGCAGTACAATCTCCAAAGGAGCCTCTTGCAACACTACTTTATAAAGAACTGTAGCCTATCCACAAAGTCCTAAAAAAAAATCTCGCTCAAATCACCTCACAAAAGATCTCAAAGCTAAGGACGATTTATCAAGAGTGAAAACACTGACTTTGTCCTAAAAGGACCTACTACAGACGTAGAACAATATTCCTCTCAAATTCAACTCTCAAAAATTCTCCCACATACATGCTTACAAGAAAGGAGGAAGAGAGAAGAATGAGATGGAAAGTTGGATCAACTCTAAAAGTGGTGATTTGATCTAGGTGGATCTCCAGATCCTGAAAATTGAAGTGTTCCAGTTTCTCCTAGAAGTGATGCCATGTCATAGAGGTTAGAATCATAATTCCAACGCAACTTGAATGGGATAAAAAGGAGTCTGTATGCTCAAGGTATGACTGGTCAAAGTTTGGTCAACCCTAAACTAGGAGCCCATTAGAAGGAAATGTTTTTAAAAGACTTAGAATTGGTCAAAAGTGACATCAATTCGAAGAGCTTGATGACACAAACCCAATGATGTTCATTTTGTCGAAATTCGAGCTCGTACACGAAAGATATCGCGAGTCAAAGATCGGGTCAAACGTTGACCATGCTGATGTCAGTATGGTATAGTCAGCGCCTCGTCATCAGCCCAGTCAGTGGACACGTCAGCATTAGAGTCTTTGACCAACAAATAGAATGATGACAAGTGGCTACATGGCTACCCACGTGGCACTCCACACCCATAGTCTTTTATTAAATTTTTTTAAAAAATATTAATAAATAAATAAAATAAAAAGGGTGAAACCACCACCGCCCCCCAGCCCTCCCCCTCCCCCCCCCACCCCATCCCCCACTTTTTCTTGCAATATTTAAGGGATTTTAGTGGGAATTATTCTCTTAAAGATATTTCCCTAATTAAAGGGGACAAATATCCCTTAAATGAAGGAATTTTATTCCTAAAGATAAAGTTAAGATCTAAAAAGGGGGGTTTCAATATATTAATAAATAACATATTCCCTAAATCAAAGGGCAACCATTCTTCTAATATTTTAAAGCCCAAATATCTCATATAGGGCTAAGAAATATTATTTTGAGAGAGTAATATTATTCCAAGGGGATTATGTGAGATTATTTTTGTAACAAAAGGAGGCTAAAAATGAGGAGTTCAGGAATTAGAAAATATTATGTATACCTGAAATTATAAGGCCCTTCCATTAATAAGTGTAATGGGGGAATATTTTTTTGTTTCTACTAAAATGGGGTAGATTTTCAAGATTTTTATATAAAAGTGGGAGATTTTGTAATCTTTGGTGGTTATGGCCTAAATGGAAAACTCCCATGTATAAAAGGGGAGCTAGGAGGCCTTTGAAAATCACCACTTTCAGAGTTGATCCAACTCTCCATCTCATTTTTTCTCTCCTCCTCCTTACTTGTAAGAATTTATGTGGGAGAATTTTGAGAGTTGAATTTGAGAGGAATATTGTTGTGTCTGTAGTAGGTCCTTCCAGGGCAGAGTCAATGTTTTCACTCTTGATAAATTGTCCTTAGCTTTGAGAGATTTTGTGAAGTGATTTGAGTGAGATACTTTCTAGTACTTTGTGGATAGGCTACAGTTCTTTGTAAAGAAGTGTTGCAAGAGGCTCCTTTGGAGATTGTACTACTAATTTAGAGAAATTCTAATAGATTGGTCACTCAGTTGAGCTAGACCCGGAGACGTAGTCCACTCAGACTAACTCTATAATCAAATTTGTGTCTTCTTCTCTCTCTTTGATCATTGTTATCATTCTCTCTATATATTGTTCCTATTACTCCATTGGTTAATGTCTTTTCACCTTTTTACATAATCACTTAGCAACATTTGTCATAGATCCCTTCCGCATTTTTAGATAAAGTGGTATCAGAGCCCAGTTTGGCTAATTTTGCAAAAGTGATTGTTAGTCAGCTTGTTAGTTTAATTAGTTTGTTGCATTGACAGTTTTTTGGTTTTTAGTGATAGTATGAAAGTTGACAAGTGGACATTTGGAGTTCAGGAGTAGAGATGGCATCAAAGAAGGGTGAATCTTCAATGGTGACATTGACCGCATCCATGGTGGATGATTTTATGTTGATGAATCAAATGGTTTAAGAACTCTATCGAGACCATCGAGAGAAGACTGATAGGATGCAAGAGTTGGAGGAAGCCAATCGATGCCTACAGATAGAGAATGCAAAACTCAAGCGCCTGCTTGAAGAATCCAACACAGAGAAGGAGAGACTACAAGTGTGGCTATAAGAGGTTTTGGAAGAGAAAAATAGAAGTCATGTTGTTTCATGGAGTACTCACATGTGTGCCTTTTGTCCGCACTTTGAGGATACTTCTTCCTCATACTCCCTGCTCACCCCGAACGACAGTGCATCATCTGTGGAAAACTCCACTAAAAAGGGTCTGAAATCAAGATTTGCTTGTGGTCATGGGAAGTGGGCCAATTATGGCTCAAGTTAGGAGGATGCTAGTCAATGTGCATTTTCTTGACAAGAGTACTTGAATTTTTTTGGCATTTCTAGGAACGAAAGTGGTTACCTAGAAGAGTCTTCTAAAAATCATACTTTTGTAGCATTCGAAAGACATACCAAGGGGATCAGTATGAATTTGCTTACAAGGATGGGCTATGAAGGAAAAGGCCTTGGAGTTCATGTCCAAGGCATAGCGAGTCCTATCAAAGCGATAGAACGACCCCGTTATGAAGGACTAGGTTATGATAGTGAAGATGGTGGAGAATGTTTGAAGACCATATTTCTAGGTTATGATAGTGAAGATGGTGGAGAATGTTTGAAGACCATATTTGTGAAAGGTTAAGCTAATCAAGCTAAACATGCACCTGATGGAGAGTCTCTGTAGAAGAAAGCATAGAGGTAGGAAAAATCCCATAACTTCTACACCCACTATAGGATAAGTAGGCACTTGAGTGAGAAGTGTTGGAAGCTACACCCTGAGCTTCGTCGCTCACTGAGGCTTATTGAAGGACCTAAAAAAAAAAAGGTTGCTAAGGAAGAGGTGCAGGTAGTAGATGAGGCTATGATTCTTGAGGCAGTCCAAGAGGAAACTCAGCAAAAGACTGAGTAGCTAGAGAAAGAAAGTTCCTTCGAACAACTCCGTAAGAGCTGGGAATGCTTTGCTTCTAACTAGTTGTGTTAGCTTTGTGTATGTTACCTTTTTCTATAGTGTGGTAATATGTATGTAGATACTAGAATAGTGTGGTTTGGAGTATGAAACTCTAAATAAAATTATTTGTAACAATTTTTTTTATGAATCTTTATTTCTTTCGAAGTTGAGGTTTTGTAAGGCTCTTGAAGCCACATCTCTTGTAATCAGAAAGGAGAATACTTTATAACTTCTTATTGAAGGTTTTTTCTAAAGGACTTGTACCTGCAGATTTCAAGTGCGAAGCTATTGTTGAAGAGAACTTTCAAACAAAGAGTTGTTGAGAACTGTCAACAGTGACCTTGCATGTTCTCAGCTTGAAGACTCAGTTGAGGTCATTTTGAGGATAAGTATGAACTCAATTGAAGTTCTTGAAGGATTTTATCGATGACCTTGTTGCTTCAGATGAACAGGACTCGAGTTGTATGGTGGAGCCTTGAATCAACTATTCTGAAGTACAAAGGTGAATGAATATTTCAAGCTGAGGCATAGATACCATACTCGAGCAGTTGGAGGAGTAACAGAGGTGGTAGAAAAGATGGTGAGAGATGGAGAATGTGAACTACCTCGTGAGAAGCATTGAGAGATAGGTTTACCATACTCAATTTTCTTCTTGCTTTGGGTATGCTAAGTTCCATTTTGAACTGCATCATGATGAGCCATGAAGCCTTGCATTGTCGAAATGTAAGACCCCTATAGAGGGAAGATGTGGCAATAAGGAATCTCTTGTTGATAGTACATTGCTGAAGTGTAAGACTTTAGTAGGAAGATGTGGCAGTATGTATGTCCTAGTGTTGAGACCGTGGTGAGTGGCAAGATGCAGAATCGGAGATTATTTTAAGGAATTGTAAACTTTTGGGGACCCAAAGTTCTTCAATGGGGAGGTTTGATCCAGGTGGATCTCCAAAAATTGATAATTGAAGTGTTCTAGTTTCTCCCGAAAGTGATACCATGGTGTAGAGGTTAGAATCTTGATTCCAACGCAACTTGAATGGGCTCAAAAGGAGTCTGAATGCTCAAGTTATGACTGGTCAAAGTTTGGTCAACCCTAGACCAAGAGCCCGTCAGAAGGCAAAAAATTTGATTGACTGATAATCAGTCAGAAGTGACATCAATTCAAAGAGCTCGATGACACGAACCCAACGATGTTCATTTCATTGAAATCCAAGCTCGTACACGAAAGCTATCGCAAGTCAAAGATCGGGTCAAATGTTGACCATGCTGATGTACAGTCAATGGTACAGTCAATGCCTCGTCATCAGCCCAGTCAGTGGACACGTCAGCATTCGATTCTTTGACCAAAAAATAGAATGATGACAAGTGGCTCCATGACTACCTACGTGGCACTCCACACCCATAGTCTTTTTATTAAAAATAATAAAAAAATATTAATAAATAAATAAAATAAAAAAGGGAAGGTGGCAAGTGAAACCACCCCCCCCCCATTTTTCTTGCAAGATTTAAGGGATTTTAGTGGGAATTATTCCCTTAAAGATATTTCCCTAATTAAAGGGAAAAATAAACAAATATCCCTTAAATGAAGGAATTTTATTCTTAAAGAGAAAGTTAAGATCTAAAAAGGGGGGTTTCAATATATTAATAAATAACATATTCCCTAAATCAAAGGGCAACCATTCTTCAATATTTTAAACCCTAAATATCTCATAAAGGGCTAAGAAATATTATTTTGAGAGAGTAATATTACTCCAAGGGGATTATGTGAAATTATTTTTGTAACAAAAAGAGACTAAAAATGAGGAGTTCGGGAATTAGAAAATATTATGTATACCCAAAATTATAAGGGCCTTCCATTAATCAATGTAAGGGGGGAATATTTTTTATTTCTACTAAAATGGGGTAGATTTTCAAGATTTATATATAAAAGTGGGAGATTTTGTAATCTTTGGTAGTTATGGCCTAAATGGAAAACTCCCATGTATAAAAGGTGAGCTAGGAGACCTTTGAAAACCACCACTTTTAGAGTTGATCCAACTCTCCATCTCATTCTTTCTCTCATCCTCCTTGCTTGTAAGCATTTCTGTGGGAGAATTTTGAGAGTTGAATTTGAGAGGAATATTGTTCTAAGTCTGTAGTAGGTCCTTTCAGGGCAGAGTCAGTGTTTTCACTCTTGATAAATTGTCCTTAGCTTTGAGAGATTTTGTGAGGTGATTTGAGTGAGATACTTTTTAAGACTTTGTGGATAGGCTATAGTTCTTTGTAAAGCAGTGTTGCAAGAGGCTCCTTTGGAGATTGTACTTCTAATTCAGAGCAATTCTAATAGATTGGTCACTCGGTTGAGCTAGACCCAGAGACGTAGTCCACTCGTACTAACTCTATAATCAAATTTGTGTCTTCTTCTCTCTCTTTGCTCGGTGTTATCATTCTCTCTATATATTGTTCCTGATACTCCATTGGTTAATGCCTTTTCACCTTTGTGCATAATCACTTAGCAACGTTTGTCATAGATCCCTTTCATTTTTAGATCAAGTGCTCTGATACCACATGATCCAAAAATAGAAGGGATCTATGACAAATGTTGCTAAGTGATTATGCATAAAGGTGAAAAGAAGTTAACCAATGGAGTAACAGGAAAAATATATAGAGAGAATGATAACACTGAGCAGAGAGAGAGAAGAAGACACAAATTTGATTATGGAGTTCGTTCAAGTGGACTACATCTCTGGGTCTAGCTCAACTAAGTGATCAATCTATTATAATTGCTCTGAATTAGAAATACAATCTCCAAAAGAGCCTCTTGCAATACTGCTTTACAAAGAATGGTAGCCTATCCACAAAGTTCTAAAAAAAATATCTCACTCAAATCACCTCACAAAAGCTCTCAAAGCTAAGGACGATTTACCAAGAGTGAAAACACTGACTTTGTCCTGAAAGGACCTACTATAGACGTAGAACAATATTCCTCTCAAATTCAACTCTCAAAAATTATCCCACATAAATGCTTACAAGCAAGGAGGAAGAGAGAAGAATAAGATGGAGAGGTGGATCAACTCCGAAAGTGGTGGTTTTCAAAGGCCTCCTAGCTCCCCTTTTATACATGGGATTTTTCCATTTAGGCCATAACCACCAAAGATTACAAAATCTCTTAATTTTATATATAAATCTTGACAATCTACCCCATTTTAGTAGAAATAAAAGATATTCCCCCCTTACACTGATTAATGGAAGGCCCTTATAATTTTAGGTATACATAATATTTTCTAATTCCCAAACTCCTCATATTTAGTCTCCTTTTGTTACAAAAATAATCTCACATAATCCCCTTGGTATAATATTATTCTCTCAAAATAATATTTCTTAGCCCGTTATGAGATATTCAGGCTTTAAAATATTAGAAGAATGGTTGCCCTTTGATTTAGGGAATATGTTATTAATTAATATATTGAAACCCCCCTTTTTAGATCTTAACTTTCTATTTAGGAATATAATCCCTTCATTTAAGGGATATTTGTTTATTTTTCCATTCAATTAGGGAAATATATTTAAGGGAATAATTCCCACTAAAATCCCTTAAATCTTGTACGAAAAATAGGGGGGGTGGTGGTTTCACCCGCCACCTTCCCTTTTTATTTTATTTATTTATTAATATTTTTAAAAAATTTAATAAAAGACTATGGGTGTGGAGTGCCATGTGGGTAGCCATGGAGCCACTTTTCATCATTCTTTTTGGTGGTCAAAGATTCTAATGCTGATGTGTCCACTGACTGGGCTGATGATGAGGCATTGACTATACCATGCTGACATCAACATGGTCAACATTTGACCCAATCTTTGACTCGCGATATCTTTTGCGTACGAGGTCAGACTTTGATGAAATGAACATTGTTGGGTTTGTGTTCTCAAGCTCTTCAAATTAATGTCACTTCTGACCGATTATGAGTTAGTCAAATTTTTTGCCTTTTGACGGGCTCCTAGCCCAGGGTTGACCAAACTTTGACTGGTCATAACTTGAGCATATAGACTCCTTTTGAGCCCATTCAAGTTGTGTTGGAATTAGGATTATGACCTCTACACAATGGCGTTGCTTTCAGGAGAAACTAGAACACTTCAATTTTTAGGTTCTGGAGATCCACCTGGATCAAACCTCCCCACTGAAGAACTTTTGGTCCCCAAAAGTTTATAGTTCCTTCAAATCATCTCCCATTCTGCATCTTGCCACTCACCACAATCTCAACACCAAGACATACATACTGCCACATCTTCATGTTGAAGTCTTACACTTCGGCAATGTACTATTAGGAAGAGCTTCCCTATCGCCACATCCGCCCTCTATAGGAGTCTTACATTTCGACAATGCATGACTTTACAGCTAATCATGATGCAGTTCAAAATGGAATTTAGCATACCTAAAGCAAGAAGAAAACTCTGTATGGTAAACCTGTCTCTCAATGCTTCTCATGGGGTAGTTCACATTCTGCATCTCTCACCATATTTTTTGGCACCTTTGTTATTCCTCCAACTACTCGAGCATGGTATCTGCGCCTTAGCCTAAAATATTCCTTCACCTTTGTACTTTGGAATAGCCTATTCAAGGCCCCACCATATAGCTCAGGTCCCATTCATTTGAAGCAACAAGGTCATCGATAAAATCCTTCAAGAACTTCAACTGAGTTCAGACTTATCCTCAAAATGACCTTGACTGAGTCTTCAAGCGGAGAACATGCAAGGTCATTGTTGACCATTCTCAGAATTTTTTTTCTGAAAGTTCCCTTCAACAGAAGCTTCACACTTAAAATCTATAGGTACATGTCCTTAAAAACCTGTAATAAGAAGTTATTAAGTATTCTCCTTTCCGATTACAAGAGATGTGGCTTCAAGAGCCTTACAAAATCTCAACTTCGAGAGAAATACAACTTCATAAAAAAAATTGTTACAAATAATTTTATTCAGAGTTTCATACTACAAACCACACTAGTCTAGTATCAACATACATATTACCACACTATAAAAGAAAGTAACATACACAAAGCTGACACAACTAGTTAGAGGCAAAGCATTCCTAGCTCTTACGGAGTTGTTCAAAGGAACTTTCTTTCTCTGGCAGCTTAGTCTTTTATTGAGTTTCCTCCTAGACTTCCTCAGGAATCGTAGCCTCATTTGTTGCCTGCATGTCTTCCTCAACAACCTACTATTGGTTAGGTCCTTCAATAGACCTTGGTGAGCAGCGAAGCTCGGGGTGTAGCTTCCAACACTTCTCTCTCCAATTCCCACTTATCCTACAGTGGGTGTAGAAGTTACAGGCTTTGTCCTGCCTCTACACTTTCTTCTGTAGAGACTCTCCATCAGGTGCATGTTTAGCTTGATCAACTTGACCTTTCAAAAATATGGTCTTCAAACATTCTCCACCATCTTCTCTCTCATAACCTAGTCCTTCATAATGGGGTCATTCTATTTCCTTGATAGGACTGGCTATGCCTTGTCCATGAACTCCAAGGCCTTTGCCTTCATAGCCTATCTCTGTAAGAAGCTTCATACCAATCCCCTTGGTATGTATTTCGAATGTTGCAAAAGTATGATCTGTAGAAGACTCTTCTAGGTAACCACTTTCATTCCTAGAAATGATGAAAAGTTTCAGGTACTCTTCCTCTTGACAAAACACACACTGACTAGCATCCTCCTGACTTGAGCCATAATCGGCCCACTTCCCATGACCACAAGAAAATCCTAATTTCGGACCCTTTGTAGTGGAGTTTTCCATAGATGACACACTATCATTCGGGGTGAGCGAGGAGTACAAGGAAGAAGTGTCCTCAGAGTGTGGATAGAAGGAACACATGTGAGTACTTCTTGATACAGGAGGACCTCTCCTATTTTTCTCTTCTAGAACTTCCTGTAGCCACACTTGTAGTCTCTCCTTCTCCATGTTGGATTCTTCAAGAAGTTGCTTGAGTTTTGCATTCTCTATCTGTAGGTGTCAATTGGCTTCCTCCAACTCTTGCATCTTATCAGTCTTCTCTTGATCGTTTCGATAAAGTTCTTCAACCATTTTCTTCATCAAAATAAAATCATCCACCATGGATGCGGTCAATGTCACCCTTGAAGATTCACCCTTCTTTGATGCTATCTCTGCTCCTGAACTCCAAATGTACACCTATTAACTTGCACGCTATCATTGAAAACCAGCAAACTGTTAATCCGACAAACTGATTAAACTAACAAGCTGACTAACAATCACTTTTGCAAAATTAGCCAAACTAGGCTCTGATACCACTTGATTAGAAAACATAAGGGATCTATCACAAACATTGCTAAGTGATTATGCACAAAGGTGAAAAGACATTAACCAATGGAGTAACAGGAACAATATATAGATAGAATGGTAACACCGAGTAGATAGAGAGAGAAGAAGACACAAATTTGATTATGGAGTTCATTCGAGTGGACTACATCTCTAGGTCTAGCGCAACTGAGTGACCAATCTGTTAGAATTGCTCTAAATTAGTAGTACAATATCCAAAGGAGCCTCTTACAACACTGCTTTACAAAGAACTATAGCCTATCCACAAAGTCCTAAAAAAAACATCACTCAAATCACCTCACAAAATCTCTCAAATCTAAGGATGATTTACCAAGAGTGAAAACACTAACTTTGTCCTGAAAGGACCTCCTAATGACACAAAACAATATTCCTCTCAAATTCAACTCTAAAAAATTCTCCCACAAAAATTCTTACAAGCAAGGAGGAAGAGAGAAGAATGAGATGGAGAGTTGGATCAACTCTGAAAGTGGTGGTTTTCAAAGGCCTCCTAGCTCCCCTTTTATACATGGGAGTTTTCCATTTAGGCCATAACCACCAAAGATTACAAAATCTCCCACTTTTATATATAAATCTTGACAATCTACCCCATTTTAGTAGAAATAAAAAATAATCCCCCCTTACACTAATTAATGGAAGACCCTTATAATTTCTGGTATACATAACATTTTCAAATTCTTGAACTCCTCATTTTTAGTCTCCTTTTGTTACAAAAATAATCTCACATAATCCCCTTGGAATAATATTACTCTCTCAAAATAATATTTCTTAGCCCTTTATGAGATATTCGGGCTTTAAAATATTAGACGAATGGTTTCCCTTTAATTTAGGGAATATGTTATTTATTAATATATTGAAACCCCCCCTTTTTAGATCTTAACTTTCTCTTTAGGAATAAAATTCCTTCATTTAAGGGATATTTATTTATTTTTCCCTTTAATTAGGGAAATATCTTTAAGGGAATAATTCCCACTAAAATCCCTTAAATCTTGCAAGAAAAATAGGGGGTTGTGGTGGTTTAACATGCCACCTTCACTTGTTATTTTATTTATTTATTAATATTTTTTAAATTTTTTTAATAAAAGACTATGGGTGTGGAGTGCCACGTGGGTAGTCATGGAGCCACTTGTCATCATTCTATTTTCTGGTCAAAGACTCTAATAATAAGGTGTCCACTGACTGGGCTGATGACGAGGCACTGACTGTACCATGCTGACATCAACATGGTCAACGTTTGACCCGATCTTTGACTCGTGATATCTTTCACGTACAAGCTCAAATTTCAATGAAATGAACATCATTGGGTTCATTTCGTCGAGCTCTTCGAATTGATCACTTCTGACTGATTCTGATTTAGTCAAATTTTTTTCCTTCCGACGGACTCCTAGTCTAGGGTTGACCAGACTTTGACCGGTCATAACTTGAGTATACAGACTCCTTTTGAGCCCATTCAAGTTGCGTTGGAATGAGGATTCTGACCTCTACGCCATGGAATCACTTCTAGTAGAAACTGGAACACTTCAATTTTTAGGTTCTGGAGATCCATCTAGATCACCACTTTCAGAGTGGAACACTTCAATTTTTTTTCTTTTCAACTTGATCTGTAATTAAAGAGCTACAAATAATTTAGACTTTACTCCCAACTTCAGATTTTATCCCAATCCAACAGAATTACGTGGTTATGAATCTTAACTGTTGAGAATACATAAATTAGCATTCACTTGTCTTACATCCAAATTAATGAAACATAAACTAATTATTTAATTATCATAAATAGAAAACTCAAAGAATCAAAATACTGAAAGAATTATGAGATAGAGAAGAAAGAGAGAGACCACTCTTGATAATGGAGTTCGCTCAATTTGAGCTACGTCTCCAGGTCCACTTCTAAATGTTGGACCTCTTTATTGATATCGCCAAGCAAAAGCCTTCTTACAATATCAAGCTCCAAGAACTCGCATAAAACTCCTCACAATCTCTCACTCTCAATTTTACAATTTTTGGTGTATAACATCACCTTGTAAATATTCTCCTCTAAAAATTCTCACATTGGAATTATTTCTCCAAGTAAACTTGCTTGATTCCCAAGCCAAAACATCCCCTTTATATACCAATTTATTTGCTAATATGGGCTAAAACCATATTATTTTGCAAATATACCCATATCTCCCATTTACATCCAAAATATTTCAAAATCCATTCAAGTAATCCTAACCCCTTTTTAAAAATAATGGCTCTTATAATTTGAGCCTTACAAGATAATCCTTCAAATATTCTAAACCCCCTTTTAAATCATAAAAATCTTTAATCAATTACTAAAATATCATAACTTGTTGAAATATGAGAAAGGTGGTTAAAGGGGTTAATTTTTTGAAATATAAGTTTACGGGCTTTATTTCTCTCCTTGTTTTATGGGGAAGGCAAGATGATTTTAAGGGATAAAATCCTATCAAATCCTCTCTTTTTAATTTTTTTTTTTAAACCATACATTTTTTTTCCTTTACAAATATGGTTTAATCCATATTTTTTTTCCACTTATTTAGTCCATGTCAGTACTAACTCACGAGTCTTGCCGCATCATCTGCCACGTGTCCTTCCAAGTGTCAAGTTTTGGTGATGACACATCATCACTTTGACCAAGTTTGACCACAACTTTGACTGGTCATAACTTCCACATACGGACTCGGATTTGGTCTGTTCAAAATGCGTCAAAAAGATCTCGTTGAGATCTATGTGATCGAACTGGTAGAGAAATGTTCCATGATCATCAATTTTTCCATTTGACCAGATTTGACTACATGTTGACCAAATTTTGACCTAGCATATGTCTCGCATACGGTCTCCTTTTGATGTGATTCAAGTTGTGTCGGGACCGTGTAGGTGAGCTCTATGCAATGAGGCTAGTTTCATGAGGTTCTAAGACTAAATTTTTTTAGGTTTCCTAGATCCACTTGGATCATTCTTTCAATGAGGATTCAACTTCCTTCTTATCATCAACCCAATCAACGGACACATCAACATTAGAGTCTTTGACCAACAAATAGAATGATGATCCACTCCTTTACCTTTATCTTCTTTCAACGAGGATTCAACTTCCTTCTTCTTTCTATCCTTGTCTTCCTTTTTCCTCTATCATTCTTTCCTCTCTTGGAAAATAACTTCCACCATTTCCTTTGTTTCGAGAAATGCTTTCTAGAAAGCTTTCTCATCAAGCTTTGTAGGACTTTGTTTAGCTGCCATCTCTTCTCATGGAAAATTCCTTCATTTTTCGATCTCAAGATTGAACTCGATAAGAGCACCTTCTCCTTGCTTCAATTTCAACCTGGTTAACATTCACCACTTGCAATTTTCTTGTTAAACTGCTCTGATACCAACTGATCTATAATTAGAGGTTTACAATTCAACTGTATTTAACCTTAATTAGAATTATTCCTGATCTAGATAGAATTGCGTGACTATGTTGTTTAACCATTGAAATTACAAACTAGGTTCACTTTTACATAAATTTATGGAATTACTAATTACTAAAATGTTGTAATTAGAAATCAAATACTGAAATGAAATTAGAGAGAATGTAAGATAGGAGATAGAAGAAGAATGAGATGGAAGATATAAAGATCAAACGTAGGTTGATAATGGAGTTCATCCTTCAAAGGAATACGTCTCCAGGTCTGCTTCTGAATGTTGGACCGCTTTATTGATATCGGCAAGCAAAATCCTTCTTACAATATCAAGCTCCAAGAACTCACATAAAAATCCTCACAATATCTCACTCTCAATTTTACAATTTTTGGTGTATAACGTCACCTTGTAAATCTTCTCCTCCAAAAATTCTCACAATGGAATTATTTCTCCAAGTAAACTTGCTTAATTCCCAAGCCAAAACATCCCCTTTACATACCAATTTATTTGCTAATATGGGCTAAAACCATATTATTTTGCAAATATACCCATATCTCCCATTTACATCCAAAATATTTTAAAATCTATTCAAGTAATCCTAATCCCTTTTTAAAAATAATGGCACTTATAATTTGAGCCTTACAAGATAATCCTTGAAATATTCTAAACCCCCTTTTAAATCATAAAAATCTTTAATCAATTACTAAAATATCATAATTCATTGAAATATGAGAAAGGTGGTTAAAGGGGTTAATTTGTTGAAATTTAAGTTTATGGGATTTATTTCTCTCCTTGTTATGGGGAAGGCAAGAGGATTTTACGGGATAAAATCCCACCAAATCCTCTCTCTGTTTAATTTTTTTTTTAAACCATACGTTTTATTTTCCTTAACAAATATGGTTTAATCCATTTTTTTTGCACTTATTTAGTCCATGTTAGTACCAAATCACTAGTCTTTCCACATCATCTTCCATGTGTCCTTCCAAGTGTCAAGTTTTGGTGATGCCATGTCACCACTTTGACCAAGTTTGACTGCAACTTTGACTAGTCATAACTTCCACATACGAACTCGGATTTGGTCCGTTCAAAATGCGTCGGAAAGCTCTCATAGAGATCTATGTGATGGAACTGGTAGAGAAATGTTCCATGATCATCAATTTTTCCATTTGACCAGCTTTGACTACATGTTGAGCAAATTTTGACCGAGCATATCTCTCGCATACAGTCTCCTTTTGACGTGATTCAAGTTGTGTTGGGACTGTGTAGGCGAGCTCTATGCAATGAGGTTTTCAGACTGAAATTTTTAGGTTTCCTAGATCCACCTGGATCACAAACTCACCCCACCAATTAACACCTTTGAGGAATTAGCCAACAAGTTCATCACTCAATATTCATACAAAATCCAACATGACATCACCATGAAATATCTTTGTAACCTAAAAAAAAAAGGGTGAATCATTCCTTGTGTTCTTGAAAAAATGGAGAAGGCTATTTGCACGATATTCTCATCCCGTACGCAAAAAGGAAAAGATAGAAATCTTTATCGACAACCTCAATGATGAGATGAGTTATAGATTGGAATTGCAATGTCCCCCAACCTTCAAAAAATTGATTGAAAATGGGATTAAAATTGAATAGGCTTTAGTCAAGAGAGGAGTCATCAAAATATACAATGAAAACAACTCATCAAACTCCTCCAACAATTACAATAGTGGTGACAAACCCAAGTTTTGGCAATGCAATAAGAATGTTGGTAATAGCGATGCTTCAGCTGAAACACAAAACATAAAACCCATATTCAATTTGATAGATGATGCCACCAAAACCAATCAAAACAACAACCCAAACAATAACGAATCTAAACTAGATTTAGCCTCAAATCGAAGAAGGTTCACACCTTTGGGACAATCCTTAGAATCAACACTGAAACAACTTCTTGAAGCCAAGGTTATAACATTACCAGAGGCATGAGATTATAAACCACAAGTTAAACTACCATGGTGGAATGAGGCTCATTTTTGTGTCTTTCATAGGAACAAAGGACATAAAACCAATGATTGCATACAACTAAATTTTTTTCCTTGGAAGACCGTGGATACATTAAATGCAAGCAGTTTCCTCTACATACCATCAATGCTTGAAATTTTCTCACGATGGAATTGAAATCACAATACAAGGAGATCCTAATTCTTTCATGTCTAGCCATAATCAAAGTCCTAAAGCTGAAATCACCATCCCTAGCAATTGTGAAGCATCCTCCCCTCAAATAAATGTTGATCATGAAACCATCAAAACATCCACTCTAGTTACTACACTATCAAACCCCAAGGTCCAAATCCATGATCTAGGATGTGGAGAATACCATTTGGATAATTTTTTAGCAAAAGACGCGGCTATCGCCATCGAGAAGGATCAAAATTCCAACAATGATGTTGAGACAAATACAAAAGAAATGCAAAAAAATGAATGTGCTGGGATTGAAACCTTTTGGGATCCTGATGATACACCTACCCTTTCCATATCTGGCAAGCTTTTGATACCTATGATAACCCCCTATTTGACCAAGACATCTATGATAACCCACTCTTTGACCATGACCTCGCTAAGGAAATCCACTCATCATCCTTCCATCAGACTTGTCCTGGGATAGGGTATGAATCTCCTAATGTTCCCTCTATCAAGCCATCTTGCCAAGTCACTAAGGATGTGCAAGCCTCTATTGATGTTAGTGGTACTAAAAAGGATAGTATCAAAGGCTCTATTGATGAAATCACCACTCCCACTTCATTCATCTCACCCACATCCATCCACCTTGTAGACATGGATCAACAAGTATCATCTAAAGAAAATATAAAGGAGGAAAATCAGAAATCAAAGGTAAAAATGCCTTTTTCAAAAGGAGATTCAAAATCAAAAGAAGGCTTGCCATGAAAGAAAAATCAAGAGAAGTCCCTTAGCCAAAATAAAAAGCTATTAGAAAAATCAAAAGCATAAAAGGACCAAGCAAAGTCCCTTAGCCAATACCAAAAGCTATTAAACCAATCAAAAAGAAGGAAAGATCCAGACAAGTCCCCTAGCCAAAATAAAAAGCTACCAGACAAATAAAAAATCAAAGTAAAAAATTAAAGCAAGAAAAAGTTGATCTCCAAACATGCCTCTCCATCAAAACTCATTAGGGGCATCTATCAAAGAAGAAAATCAAAGAAATAATTTGTTGATTCACAGTCTACATCCATGTCACTCATACCACACATTCCTTTCCACCCATCCATGTTCACATACCCGTCATATCATTACACTTCCATTGGTGAAGTCTTTCAATGCATCTTTGATGGTGACCCCTTCACATACTATAACTCATCAGTTGCCCAAGCTCCTTTTTGTTTGAAGCCTGATGGCCAAATAGCGTGCACATTAGGGATCTATCATAACCTCTTTCATCCGTCACCTCTATCATCCATCATATTTTCCACACTCATGTTATTCATTCCAATGGGCTCCTTTCATCCAGAATGGTCATTCACACAAGATCGAGGCATTGTCACAACAACCTTCAAATCAAGAGCATATCAGTTGTCTACACTAGAAGGGGATTTGTTTGATGAACCCCTCAATAGCTTGCATCTCAAAAAGTTCTACACTTGAATCATCCAAGTGCATTAGGAAAAAGGTCCTAAAAAATACCAAAAACATCAGAAAATGTCCTAAGAAAATGGTTGCCTTGATGAAAACCTAGCAAACAGGTGTCTTGGTAACAACAAAAATAATCAGAAAAAAGAGAAAAATACAAATAAAGAAAAAAAATAAAAAAATCATAAAATCTGAAAAAGTGCAATAAAAACTAGTGAAAACCTGGCAATAGGCACTATTTGTGATAGGTTAGATTTTTCATCTATTTGAGCATGTCGACCATTTGTTTTTGCCACTCTCTTTTTCCATCTATCTGCCTATCCTTTGAAAGAACCATGTACATATCCTAGCATCACGGTCATGTGTCACCATGGACTGGGGGAAAAATCCTGAACTCACTGGGAACAACAAACTTTGAGCTTGAACCAATAGACAAATAGTAGGAAGACAAACACAACAAAAACAATGATTAAAAAACAACCCAATATTGAACATCAATCACCATAAAAAATGCATCAAACATTCATATCATATCAAAATCCAAAAATAGGTCAAAAGTCAGTCAAAAATTCAAAAAACAGAGTCGTCTTGTTGAACTACGTTGTCTCTGAGCTTAAACGTAGGCAAGGCTAATATTCGATCTACCCTCGAGACAACCTAGGTGAAGTACTTTAGTAGTCCATTGTAATTAGTTATCATCTCTTGTCTGTTCATATCTTGGTCCTGAAAATCGGTTGATTTAGTCGAACTATGTGGTCTCTACGTGTATAACATAGGAAAGGATAATCTTTGATTAGCCCCCAAGGCCCCTAGGATAGGTCTTTAGGTTAGGTTCTTGGTCAAAATATCAGAAAACACCTAAAAATTGGAAAAAACAAAAAACCCCAAAAAATCAGAAAATCAGATGTAAAATCAAATCAAAAGGATGATGCTCTTCTGAATCATGGGTTTATCATGTTAAACACAAATGTTCAATTGTTGTCATTTGATTTTTGTTATCATATCTTTGTAGCCCCTCGATGATGTATCAAACTAGAGGAGCTAGGAAAGAGTATGCTTTTTCCTTGTCTGTTGTCTGTGAGTTGATCATTATTATTGTGCAAATTGTCGCAAGATGTGTGCTACAAAGTATCACTGATGACATTCCAAATTTTCATAGGAAAAGGATTAACTCTTGTCTATTTACGCAAGCAATGCTCAGGTCATATCGGTTTAATTATACATAGATGCTTGTATTAACTTGCACTATCAAACATCATGGAATTAGTACTCAGGTCATCACGGTCTAAATATACCATTGATTCTTGTACTCACTTTCAACATTTTGAAGGCCCAATGATGATAAAAAGAATGACAAATCAACTGTTATGAATGACAATTTTTGCATACGAGATCTACATGTTTAGAGTAGATTGCATCCATGTTAGTTTGCATGATCTGTATTTATGGCATTTCCAAAGATGCAACAATGATGTTATCTCTTGCATTAAGGGATTGAGTACACTTGACATTTCCAAAAACACATCATTTTTCAAATAATTAGAAAACATTCCCATTTAGTTGCATATCACTTGCATAGGAAAACATAAAACATCATCATTTCAGCCATCATACAATCATTTCATAAGAACATTCATCCATTCATTGCATCATTTATTTGCATCAAAAAGGTACAAAACATCAAATACATCACATTTCATTGGCATAATAGGATCCATCACATACATCATATAGACCTCGTTCATAAAGAATCATAGAATCATAACACATCAGTTGCATCATCATTTGCATCTATAACATATCATATCATCATCATGTAGAACATCACATAGCATCACAACATAGAAAGTACATGCATCCATCATTATCATCATGATCATCATCACATAAATCATAGACACATAGATCAATCATCATCATCATTGTGTACCATATATACCTCAAAATAATGTCAAGTGTACAAGGATATCCAAACATCAAGAGGTACATCATCAATATCTCAACTGAATTAGTGTATACATTAGGTCTCAGTACATCATCAAGTCTCAGTACATTAATCAATCCTATACTGGGGCATATCAATCAATCAGAGAAGTCAAACCACATTGTCCAATCAAATTTGAATCTTCCTGCACCAAATGTGGAAATCCTCCTATGATCATAACACATCGCAAATTAGCAATATTATTAGTCAATCAATCAAATCTAATCAGCTCTAATGAGACTTTGATCAAATCTCATGATCATCAATCAATTCAACCTTGCCTATCATGAGGTTCATCGATCAATTTAACCTTGCCTATCATTAGGTTCATCAATCAATTCAACTTCGCCTATCATGAGGTTCATCAATCATTCAACTTCGCTTATCATGGGGTTCATCAATCAATTCAACCTCAGCTATCATGAGGTTCATCAATCAATTCAACCTCACCTATCATGAGGTTCATCAATCAATGCACCTTCCTTATCATGAGGTTCATCAATCAATGCACCTTGCCTATCATGAGGTTCATCAATCAATCCAACCTCGCCTATCATGAGGTTCATCAATCTATCATTGATCCTCACCTATCACGAGGTAAATCATCAATCTATCATTGATCCTCTCCTATCATGAGGTAAAAAATCAATCTATCATTGATCCTTTCCTATCATGAGGTCAATCATCAATCTATCATTGATCATTTCCTATCATGAGGTCAATCATCACCATCCTATCATTGATCTCGACCTATCATGAGGTCAAACATCAACTATCACATCAATATCATCAAATCAATCAGCTGAATGTGATCATCAAACATCAAACACAAGGAAGCAACATAAAGCTTCAATTAATCAATCTAACAGGCTCAATCTTCTTTTTTGGGAGATAAATCATTTCTAAGGCATAAAATTTTGAGATCATCATCAAATCATCAAAAATTCCACATTTTACCAATTTATCTCTTGAGGGGGCATATATTTGGCAGTTGCTGAAAATCAACGTCTGGGGCATTGTCTAGGGCATTGTTTGGGGTATCGAAATATTTTTTGAGCATCGGTATCAAATTTTTCTTTGAAGCAATGTGCAAACACATTACTTCAAATAGGGGAAAAATGTATACACCTAAAAAAGGTCATCACCTTTAATTAATTAAATACTAGCTATTTAATTAATATTTTGACTACGTATAAATAAATTCTCAATTTATTTATATTTTCCACCTTTCTCTAATTCTCCAAATCTAAAAACATATTCTTCTAAATTAATTAAATAAACAAGGTTCCCTAAATTTTTTGTATTTAATTAATCTTCACTAAATCCAATTAGGAATTAAAGCACATTTCTACAACTTTTTGTGCCACCTCACCAAGGTCACATGAAAATAAATAACTCTAATTTTTAATTAGAATTATCTTCAACTCATTTCAAAAACCACATGGCTCATTTCCTTCCACACTTCCACCAATTTTGGAGCACATGACTTATTCCTCCCACACTTTCACCAACTTTGGAGCACATGACTTATTCCTCCCACACTTCCACCAATTTTGGAAACATGTGGTCTTCTCTTCCCACACTTGAATCTTCCATCCAAATGGCATGTTGTCTTTGGTCAAGGGGACAACATCCTGATTCTCTTCATCTTCACCATCCATTATTCTTGTTTTAATTTGGACCATTGATTATTGCCACCTCACTATATGCTTGGAAAAGGCTATAAATAAAACCCTTGGGAATTGTATTTTCCATCCACTTTTGAAGTAAAGTTATCATGCAAGTTTATAATTGGAGCTTGGAGCATTCTTGGAGTATTATAGCTAGTTTTTACATCATGTTTTGCATCATATTTAGATCTTAGATTAATATATTGCTTTATAGTTACATTTTATTATCCATCTTGCATCATAGTTGCATTTTAGATTAGTTCATTTTAAGTTTGCATTTGAGCATATGTAGAATCATGCATAGATCATTCTAGATCACTACCATAGTTTCCACCTCCATTTGTTCATCTATCATCAACATCATCCTTCATTCATCATAGCCTTCATCATCATTGTTTGCATATAATTTCATGTAGGCATTAGATTGGATTGCATGTTGAATGTTATCTCATTTCCTAAGTAGTCATTTTATAAACCATTGTGCTCATAGAAATCTAAGGGCCAAATGGTTTAATAAATCCTTAGGAATAGAGGACAATGAGACATTCTTGAAGGATTAGTTAAGATGCAATTTAGAATAGTTTACTTTGCTTTGAATCTTTAATGTAAATTGTTTCATTAAGGTTTGTGTTGATACTAACTTTGCACATTTCACACACACACAATTAGATGTGATTCATTGTTCATATTAGCTTTTAATTAATGCAATATCTTATATTTCTTGTGCATTAGGTGACGAGAATCATGTAGCGTAACCATGAACCTTAGAGGAAATTAGTTGAATCGTGTAATGTTTTATTTGTAATGTTGTGTTAGACACACTCTTAAAAGAGAAAATTGTTCATTTTTAGTGAACCTTAGAGGACAACACACTAGCAATTGAAAATGGAACAATTTTTTTTTAAAAGAGCACATTTAACACACCATTGCACATGAAGCATTAACACAATTCATCCTATGTCCTCTAAGGTTCACGGTTACACTACATGATTCCCATCATCAAAAGCACAAGAAATATAAGATATTGCATTATTTAAAAACTAACATCAACTAGGAATAACATCTATTCATTCCATTTAATCAAGTAATCCATTAGAAACAACCATACCATGAGTACATAGAGATTAATTGATTCAATTCATTCAATTTACATGTACAATAACATCGAATACATAATCTATCACATAATAGAGTTCACTTCAATATATATACATCATTACATTTACATTCTGAACAACAATGCCTTCTTGTTACATATGAGGAGTGTACAAAAAATACAATACAAGATACTTCAATTGTGATACAATAAAAATACAAATACAAGGATTAAACATCCCAAAAGTAGATACAATGCAAAAGTCTTTGGTTCAAGAGAAGTCACCACAACACATACATGGGAATGAAACCCAATGGAGAACAAAGCACTTTCCACCCATCGTGTGGAACCCAAAGGTGTAACCCCTGTGCTAGGAGATAGCAAAGGATCCCACCATCACTAGTAGACAAAGGACTATAGACATCTCAAGGTTAACATGAAACACAAGAGAAAGTAGTACAACACCAAACAATAGAGACTATACTTCCAGAGGAACATAAATATCCAAGGTAAAACAAAAGACAAGGGGATACATGGTTGTCGTAGGGGGAGTGTCATCACATAGTTTGTCATAGGTTATCTAGGTACATCTTCCTAGGCCTTGAACCCCATCCTGGGTTATCCTAGTAGCCTTTACCGACCTCTATCCCCTCATGCAAACCTATGTGAAATCAACATACCTCTCGTGGAGACAAGGTAGTTGATTTTTGCATTCCATGCCTTCTCAACCCATCTCAAGCCTAGACAAGCACTTGAGCCCTGCGTGAGGTATTGAATTATCTTGTTTAATGTTATTGCTACCCATCCCCTTAGCTTGTTTTAGGTTATCACTTGTTTACAAAACTTCCACATGGGTTATCTAGGCACCACTTTGTGCATCGGCCCCCATTGGAAGCCACTCCCCTATTGACAACAAGAAAAACAATGAAACAAAAAACAAGGCCACTTGCACAACCCTATAATCAAAACAAATCACTTGGCAATGCAAAATCCCTTCCCACTCACAAGTTCCAAAATTACACATCACATGAGTGGAGGCACTATGTAATGCTAACATTCAACATAAACATAATTAATATAAATTCCTTAGCACCAAAGTTAATCAAAATTTAAAGAAGAGGAAAATTCTCCCTCGCCCTTGGAAGAATCTAAGATTCACTTATATACGGATTTACACATTTGAGCAACACCCACATCCATTACCAAAAATAGTAACCATTCAATTGATACCATTGACCATTTGATACCATTAGAGAACATAGAGCATAAAGTGGACTTGCATATCATTTACATCATGTTTACAAATAAATCAAAAACAAAGGTAATTTCATGCAATAAACGTTATTTTTCATCTATCTCCATAAAATTATTTCAACTTTTCTTTATCTCCATACTAATTTTTTCTATTCCATATATCTCTAATCTATTCACATAGTGGAACTAAATTATCCACGTTTACTCATCTACAAGAGTGTATTCCTATCTAACTCATTTACAAGTAAGGATACATATATATTTCTATACATATATATATGCATAGTGCGTAATATATATATAATGGTTTACTAAAAGTAAGTTGTATACAATTATACAATATACAGATCAAAATACCTTTTACTGACTTTCTATATAAAGGCAACCATAAATACATACTCACACACACACACACACACACACACACATATATATATGTATATATATGTGTGTGTGTGTGTGTGTGTGTGTGTGTTTGTGTATTTATATGTGAATTTATAAATGTGTTGAAAGATTTTTAAACTTCAAAGGAATGATCAATATCCAAAATAGAACATGCAAGGACAGGATGTATGAATAAGCATAAATCATTATTCTTAATATGAAACTTTTGAGTGCATATGTAGAAGAAAGAGTTAACTTATACATAAAGGATTGTAGGAATTGCAGTCAGTAATTGTATTCCTCTGTAATTTTGTTTTCTCTATATTCAAAACATTGTGTTTGGAGTCATAACTATTAAAGGATAATACATATCAGAATCAAATCTTTAGAAAACCAAGTGGTAATAGGTTGAAACTATGCTACTCATAGTGTTTTCAATTTTTATATAGTTTTTCTGGCCATTCTTCAAATTGTTGTTACAATATTATGAGCTCTTAACCTTCCAAAACTTTCCCTTTTTATTTCAGTATTATTCAATCATCTGACTTTAGTTAAATAGTAATTGAAATCCCTCTTTTTTTTAAAGCAAAAGTGGCAAGCCACTATAATTTTATATATATTAAATAGTAGATATTACAAAAACTTGGTTCAAGCAAGCATACCAGAAGGAAAGAACCAAGAAGAAAACCTCTAGTTATAGCTTGATGAAGTACAAAAGTTCTAGCAAAAAATCCCATGACTGACTCAACTGATAAATTTCCCAAATATAGACCACTTTACATTTAATCAAAATCCCTCTTTATATTGGAGTCATTCTTTGTAAATCTTTCAAGTTTTTTTCTTTTCCCAAACTATATTTCATCTTAATTGAATTCTTTTAATACTAGAACATACATATGAAATTATGGTTGAGACAAGCATTTGTTCTACCTTGAAACAGATTGAACCTTATTAAAGTTGTCACCCTTGTATCATTCAATTTTCTTTTATTTGGAAAATTATTTCTTTATACCGCAACCTTATCTTTTGTTGGCATCACAACTCTTACATTGTAGCAAGTCTTTCCTGCAGTGGAAGCTGTCGCCTTATACTTGAATCTCC
The DNA here is from genome assembly GCA_007258455.2 of Sequoia sempervirens. Classification (NCBI taxonomy): domain Eukaryota; kingdom Viridiplantae; phylum Streptophyta; class Pinopsida; order Cupressales; family Cupressaceae; genus Sequoia; species Sequoia sempervirens. The sequence goes on from VDFB02145036.1 coordinate 124,283, forward strand.
TTATTGCATAGTCTATCTCAAAGATCCACCTAACGTTGGCTTTACCTCATTTAGCACTATGGGTTTTCTTTAAGTAAGCCAAATTTTATTTGTTGCACCTATAGTTTTTGCATGATCCTTATTCTAATTCTTGGGTGTTGAGTCAATTTTTTGTTAGTATCTATTAGACGCCTGAGATACATGCGAATTTTTTTTATATTAAAACCTCAACCGTTCACTTCAATGTTGGTAGATTAATAGAAAACTTAATGTCTTTCACCGTTCTCCCAGTCAATATTCTATCTATTTCGAAGAGCATATGGAAGAGATTTAGATTGTGTTATGCGAAATTTTGATATATTTGTCACTTCGGTTGTAGTTTATATCAAATCGATGACCTATGTCATTGAGCCTTTGATGTGTGATTAGTGTGATGGATTATTGTTTTCTGTCTATGTGATATCGTACACTCCACACTTTGTCTTCGTCATGCTTTGTAGTGAATACGTGGCTATGTGAGCCGATAGGATATAGTTCATAGTTGTTATTGCTAACTTAGAGTTCCATTCAATCCTTTATGTATAAGTTAACTCTTTCTTCTACATATGCACTCAAAAATTTCATATTAATAATAACGATTTACGCTTATGCATACATCCTATCCTTGAATGTTCTATTTTGGATATTTTGATCATTCCTTTGAAGTTTAAAAATCTTTCAGCGCATTTATAGATTCACATATAAAAACACACACACACATATATATATACATACATACATGTGTGTGTGAGTATGTATATATGTCTGCCTTTATATAGAAAATCAGTAAAATGTATTTAGATCCATATACTATATAATTATATACAACTTATTTTTTAGTACACCATTATATATATTATGCACTATGTATATATATATATATATAGGAATATATATGTATACTTGTAAATGAGTTAGATAGGAATACACACTTGTAGATGAGTAAACATGGATAATTTAGTTCCAGTACTATATGAATAGATTAGAGATATATGGAATAGAAAACATTAGTATGGAGATAAAGAAAAGTTGATTAATTGGATATCGTAAAGTGAGTTTCTTGTAACCCATTTCAAAATCTATTTTGCTATTTATGTCTGAACTATTGATGTGAATAACGTGAATGGGGGAGAATTGGGAATAAATTGGGATTCGTTCATTGTTATGTATTTTGTGAAAAGAATCTTAGAGTCTTCCAGAGGCTAGTAAGATCTATTCTCTTGATGGAAATTTTGATCATTTTGATTGATTGTGTATATGTTGGCCATTAGTCTTGCACCATGTGTTCACCTATGTGATTGGTATTTTTTGAAATTTGTGAACGAAATGGGATTAAGCCTCGACATGTGATTTGGTTATGAATTTTGAGTTATGCAAGTGGTCTTGTGATTTTGATTTTATTGGTTTTCCATGTTTTCAGTAGGGGAGTGGCTTCCAATGGGGGCTAGTGCACAAAGTGGCACCTAGATAACCCATGTGGAAGTTTTGTAAACAAGTGATAACCTAAAATAAACTAGGGGTTGAGTAGCAATAATGTTAAACAAGATAAGTCAATACCTTGCTTAGGGCTCAAGCCCTCGTATAGGCTTGAGATGAGTCGAGAAGGCCTGGAATGGAAAAATTAACTACCTCGTCTCCACAAGAGGTATGTTGATTCTGCATAGGTTTACATGAGGACACATGAGAGTTTATTGCAGGTTATGAAGAAGAATTGTTGAAGGCAAAAGAAGCATCTCAAGCAAGGATTGATAAAGAATTATTGTAATCTTGTTCTAAGGTTAAATAATACAAGCGCTATTGATTCTGGTGGTGGAGTTTTTTTCTCGAAAGGGTTTCTCCACAGTATATGTTGTCACTTCTATCTTCTGGTCTTATTCTTCTACAATCTTTTGTCTACTTCTACAATTCGTAAAATGAATCTAAACAGATAATCATATACAAAAAATTGTAACAAAGAATGCTTAATTAGATCTACAATCTCATAGGTTTACAAAGTATTAAGCTACAATAATCAACTCCATTTTTCAACACCTTTCCCTCTTTCAAAAAAAAAAAAAACTTTAAACAAAAGTAATAGCCACGAAGAAAATCATGCACTTTGTGGAAGCATTGAGAAGGCACGTGGAATGGAAACTTATTATTTTAGTTTCTTTTTATTATTTTATTTCTTCTAAGGTAGTTTTAATCCTCATTCCCTTTTGTTTTAAAATGAAGTAAAGGTATTACATACCTTTATTAAAATATGTTATTTATTAATAATATTAGTAAATATATATATTTTATTTATTTATGTATTTTTTTTTTAAATAGTCTTTACTAATATCTTTATTAACATATAATACTATTTATTTATAATATAAATTTTATTTTCTTTATTATAATAATAGTTAAATAAAAGAAAATGTCAATTCCCCATTAGATGGAACATCTTAAAACAACTACATATGACTCATAGCATATTTTTGTGCTAAGTTGGCTCATCTCAATTTTGACATAGGCTCTCTGATTATTTAATTTATCTAGATTTACATAAATATTTTTTATACTCATGCAAATATATATATACACCATTCATAAAATAACTCAATTAATTAATATAGGAACCTATTAAGTTTCTAATCTTATACGCACACATAACCTAACTACATGAGTCTAAGTGAGTGTGTATTGATTCCATCATAACACGTTACCTTTCACTGACTAGAACCTTTTCCTCGAAGATACTCTCTCTCCAATATGAGAAAATATCAACAATTCATGACACACTTATGAATTAGAACACATAATTAATCATCATCATCATGATAAGCATTCTAAATATTATCCTTCAAGTAAAAATTAGTGTAACCTCATTATATTTCTTAATCACTTGATATTAAGCAATTAATATAGTAATTAAGTGATTAAGAGAAACTAATTAAATAGGATGTGACAAGAAGCCCTACGAAACTTGAGCTTCTCCCTCGAAAGTACCTTTGTCAATGGATCAACTAGATTCACCTTCATGTATGGATATTTTCATCTTTGTGTTTTCCCTCCTCAATAACAGTTCAGATGAAGTGATATCACAACTCAATACTCTTAGTTTGATTGTGAAATGTTGCATTCTTATCCAAGTGAATAGCCTTGTTGCTATCACAAAAGAGAGTGAAAATATATTGTTTACATCCCCATTCACCTAATAATCGATGCAACCATATCATTTCCTTTACACCTTCAGTGAGAGAAATGTATTCGACCTTGATAGGGGAAAGTGTAACCAATTGTTGCAATCTAGAAACCCAACTGATCACTACCCTAACAAATGTAAAGACATTTAACCTTTAGTTGATCTTCATTTATCCAAATCATTGATTGTATTAGAATCAATGAAACCTTTTAGCTATGTATTTTTCCCACCAAAGCACAAATCATAATTTGAAGTGCCCTTCAAATACCATAGGATCTACTTAACTAGTTTCTAATAATTTTTACTTAGATTACTCATAAATCTGCTCACTACTCCCTCTGTATGGACAATTTCAAGATGAGTGCATACTATGGCATACATGAGGCTCCCAACAACTGATGAACATGAGATACCTTTCATTTCTTCTTGTTCTTCTTATGTCTTGGGACATATTTTGGAGGATAAAAAATGTGATTAGCAAGTGGAGTGCTTACAACCTTAGCACTCTTTATATTAAACTTGCTCAAAACCTTGTCAATGTATTTCTCTTGTGACAATTTGATTTCTCTCTTTTATCTCAAATTATGTTCATAACAAGAATCCTCTTCGCTGCCTCTAAATCATCCATTACAAACTTTTGAGACAATTTTTTTTTCAAATCATGAAAAACACTCATGCTAGTACTAGTCACTAGCATATCATCAACATAGAGCAACAATAAAATAAACTGACCATTGTTTAACACCTTGAAATAGACACACAAATCAAATTCACATTGTGTGAAATGATGCTCAGTCATGAAGGAATCAAACTTTAGGTACCACTATTGTGAGGCTTGTTTGAGCCCATACAAACTTCTAAATCTACAATATAAATATTCTTTCCATTTTTCCAAAACCTTCAGGTTAGTGCATATATAACTCCTCTTCTATTTCACCACAGAGGAATGCATTCTTCACATCAAGTTTCCTAATTTCAAGGTCATACACCCTTGCCAACTGATCACTGCCCTAACAAATGTAAAGACATTTAACCTTTAGTTGATCTTCATTTGTCCAAATCATTGATTGTATTAGAATCAATGAAACCTTTTAGCTATGCATTTTTCCCACCAAACCACAAATCGTAATTTGAAGTTCCCTTCAAATACCATAGGATCTACTTAACTAGTTGCCAATAATTTTTAAATAGATTACTCATAAATCTGCTCACTACTCCCTCTATATGGACAATTTCGAGATGAGTGCATACTATGGCATACATGAGACTCCCAACAATTGATGAACATGAGATACCTTTCATTTCTTCTTGTTCTTCTTATGTCTTGGGACATATTTTGGAGGATAAAAAATGTGATTAGCAAGTGGAGTGCTTACAACCTTAGCACTCTTTATATTAAACTTTCCCAAAACCTTGTCAATGTATTTCTCTTGTGACAATTTGATTTCTCTCTTCTATCTTAGATTATGGTCATACCAAGAATCCTCTTCGCTGCCTCTAAATCCTCCATTACAAACTTTTGAGACAATTTTTTTTCAAATCATGAAAAACACTCATGCTAGTACTAGTCACTAGCATATCATCAACATAGAGCAACAATAAAATAAACTGACCATTGTTTAACACCTTGAAATAGACACACAAATCAAATTCACATTGTGTGAAATGATGCTCAGTCATGAAGGAATCAAACTTTAGGTACCACTATTGTGGGGCTTGTTTGAGCCCATACAGACTTCTAAATCTACAATATAAATATTCTTTCCATTTTTCCAAAACCTTCAGGTTAGTGCATATATAACTCCTCTTCTATTTCACCATAGAGGAATGCATTCTTCACATCAAGTTTCCTAATTTCAAGGTCATACACCCTTTCCAACCCCAAAAATTCTCAAATAGTGGTCATCTTCACAATTGGTGAAAAGCTCTCATTAAAGTCTATCCCTTTTTGTTGTTCATACCCCTTCACTACCAACCTCTTTCGATAGCATTTCTTACCTCTTTCTTCCTCTTTCAATTTATACACCCATCAATTCTTCAATGCTCTTTAATTGGGTGGAAGCTTCACCAAATCCCATGTATTATTGGTTGAATTAGTGAATCCATTTCCTCCTTCATTGTATCCATCCACTTTGCATGAATGGCATATTTACAACCTTCTTTGAAGGTAGCTAGTTCTATCTAATCAGAGATCAATAATTGATATTCTTCTAACTTTGTCAAAGGTTGAAATTCCTTGGAGGACCTCCTCAATTCCAAAGCTTGGATCGAGCTATATTTGTTTGTATTAGCTATAAATTTGTCCCTCTTGATGAATTACCAACATTACCAAAATTATTTTCAACATTGCCAACATGAATCCTTTGTATTTCATGTGAATTAGAGAGCATGGGTGACATGTTAGAGGATCAAGGTTGTGAAATTCCTTGATTTTTTCCATTGCTACCATGAAGAACTTGTCACATAACTCTTGTCATCGAGGGAAGGGAAATGACTTGTGTGGGATGCAAGGCTCCAAATTGATTTGTTTCCCCAATTGTGCCTTGCATGGATGACTGTAAATTAACTCCATGTGTTGGTGCCTATGTAGATATATCATTGCCATTTGTGATATCTAATAATGGCACATACTCTTTTACTTGTGTCCCCTGTGCTTGTAAACCTAGAAACGCCTATTCATTGAAGACCGTATGATCTTGAATATGGATTATTTTATTGGAAATTATATCCCACAATATGAAACCATATTGTTCTTCTCCAAAGCCAACAAAGATAAACTTGGGATCCAATTTCATTCTCTTCTCCTTAGGAACATGAGAAAAATCTTTGCAGCCAAAGACCTATATAGACAATTGTAGGAAATTCATCTTCCCAACCATTTCTCCTATGGAATTTCAAAGTCCAATCAAGATGAAGGGTCTCAATTAATCAAGTATACTATTGTGTTAACTACCTCTACCCAAAATTCCTTACCCAAACCTACATTAGAGAGCATACATCGAGCTCTCTCCAAAATTGTTTGATTCATCCTTTCAGTTACACCATTTCCTTGAGGAGTGAATGAAACAATATTGATATGTTGGATTTCATTATTTGCACAAAATTATCAAACTCCAAAGAGAAAAATATCCACTATTATCCATTTTTAAACATTTGATTTTATTTCTAATTTGATTCTCAACAATATCTTTGAAAGCTTTAAATTTCCTAAATAATTTTGATTTCCTATTTAGCATATAAACCCAAACTTTGTGGGTGCAATCATCAAGAAAAGTAAAAAAATAATTCACCCCTCCAATAAAGGTTACCTCTATAGGACTAAACACATCCAAGTGCAAGATCTGCGAAGGCTTTGACTTGTCATATCAGCTCTTCAAAAAACTAAATCACATTTGTTTTCCATAGATACAATGCTCACACAACTCTAAATCAATAGATTGCAAACCTAGAAGTTGATCCATTTTGAGCATAATTTAAAATCCCCTCTTCCTCATATGTCTAATCCTCTTGTGCCAAAGTTCCATCCCACTGTCCACAACTTCCATCGTAGCTCCCACTTCATCATGATTTTCTAGCACATATAGAGTACCCAATTTGTGGCCTCTTGAAACCACTAAGGCTCCTTTGGTCACCTTCCAAGTGTTTGAAGAAAATGTGATGCTACATCCTTGAGCATTAAGCTATTCTACAAAAATAAAATATCTCTTAAGCTTTGGAACGTGTCTCACATCCTGCAACATCCACTTGTTTCCATCTTTTAATGTTAACATCATGTAACCTTTGCCAACAATATCATATGGTTCATTGTTTCCGAGAAAAACTCTAGCAAATTTGCTTTCTTGATAGTTATTGAAAGCTTCTCAACATGGAGTTGGGTGAAAAGAGGCATCAGAGTTAGGATTGGTTGATGTAAATCGCAATTGATCTTGTAATAAATTTTCTATAGAATGAGTATATTGATTTTGTAAGTGATCTATATCATCGGGTGTACCTATTCCAAATTGCACTTTGATAGGGTAATTTGATAGTAGCCATCTTCTCCTAGTATAATTTCACTTGAAGACAAGACCAAAGCACCGTTATCTTGTTTATATGTGGTGTTAACTTTTTTGTCCTTTGACTAATTTTGTACCTTTTTGTATGACTAACAATTCTTCTTGGTTTGACCTTATTTACCATGAAACCAACAAACTCCATTTATTCCTCTAGAATTAGACCTCTTTACAGGTTTTGATCTCCTCCTATCATTATTTCTACCTCTATCTTGATGTCTCCCTCTATTTCCAAAAATCACAGCATCACTCGATGAGTTTCCTTTATTTTTTCTCCTCATGTCATTGGGGTGTTAGTATGTGGATTCTATCACTAATTTCCTCTGTCAAATGCTCTAACTATGGATAACCCATTTCGGATGGGGAACAAAGCCATATGGATTTGATGAGTATAGGGCCTCTGTATATGGCGGCATCCCTACGTCTATCTGACCCAACCTAAAGTTGAGCTAGGACCACCCACTAGACTAGATAGTAGGTAGACCAACCAGGAACAAGTAGTCGGGGTCACTCACTTATGTGACCAACAACAACCAAGACCGAGGGAGGTCACTATCACTCACACACACCTCTCGAGCATAGCATATAGATGTCACCATATATCACATAGCTATCCAATAGAGAGCACAACAATAAGATGGCTTTAATTTCATCATGTAGATTTATGTTCATAGAAATCAATTCGCTGATTAATGTATTGAATTCATTTAGGTGATTTTTCAAATTACCTCCTTCCTTCATCTTCAAATTATATAATTTCTCCATGAGGAAAACCTTGTTTGAAGTGGAAACCATCTCATACATAGAAGACAATTTATCCCATAATCCTTTTTCTATTTTCTCAATTGCAACATTAAATAATATGTTACTCGATAAAGAGAGGATGATGGCAATTGTCTTTTTGGATTTACTTTCCAACATAATATTGAGGCCTCATTGAATAAAAAATGCATCCATTTGCACTTCCACATCCTGAAGTTCTATCTTGAGAATTTTTCTATTCTCAATTTATCCTCCTCTTCCATATTTTTAGATTTTTTTTCTTTGTAAATTCCCAATCAACTTCTTCATCGAACTCTAATATCGATTGTTGATGCAAAGTGTAGATAAATAATTGCAAACTTAAATTTATAAGATGCACGAAAATAATCAATAAAACACAAACACCAAATTTATGTGGTTCACCAAATTGGTTACATCCACAAGAAAGAAAGGTAAAATATATTTTTATTAACTCTATTTTTGTACAATATGGCTACAACAACATACATATCATGATTATATCATTATCTACGTTAAATGTTTCAAGTCTTTGAAGGAAACCCAAAAAAAAAAGAATTGGTGAAAGAAAAGAATAGGAAATGAACGGTTTGATTGTTGGACTTCACATCCTCAACAATATCTGATGAAGAGAATACATAAGTATTTTATAAAGTATATGTACATATGAGCTATTAATTGAAATGGAAACATTATACATGAGCCTAGTTTGACTAAATTAGTTATTGTTTAAAAACAACTTAAAAATTGTTCAATGATTTGGTTGGATGAACCTTGTTCATATTGTTCATCATAAGATATTTCTTAACAAAATAAACAAATCCAACTTTTGTACATATTTTATGAAATTTTTATGCAATATCTTCCATTTGTTGTATTTCTTGTTCTTCTACAACCACAATAAGGAAGGTTGCATCTTTGAGCTCTTCAATAATCTTTTGAAAATATTCAAAAAATGATTTTATTAATTTTTTGATTGGAGTTTCGACATACACATTTTACTCCACATAATCATATGAGATTACAATTACTAGACTTATTACTGTATTCTGATTTTGTGGAAAACAATGAAATTAATATTCAAAAGTTAGCAATGTCTATTTCATATTGTTTGATATAGAGAAATGTTTTTAAATATTTTTAAAAAATAATTTAATTAAACCTAAATTGAATAAATAAATATTCATATAAATCAAATTTTATTAATAAAATCAATGCTTACATACAATATTTATAACTAAGTGTAATAAATTATTTAAAAAAAATTATTATAATTATGCCGAGAGATGTACCACTATAATTGCAATTTTCTATATACATAAAAATTTCGGATTAAATTTTTGGCATTGTTGATAATTAATACAAAAAAAATAGCCTACATAAAAACTTGTGTGTACAACGTGAAATAGTGCAGAGTAAATATAGGATTAAGAAGAAATTGAGGCCATTCAATATGGAAAGGGTCCTCCGATGGGAATTTAGGAGTTTCTTTCTCGTGCATGTACTCATCAACAAGAATATAGGATGTTCGGTGGCTATATTGAGAATGTGAAAAATTGTCTTTTATAGTGTGTTTTATCTTTGAAATAATCTGTTGTGCATTCAAAGAATTGAGAGGATTATTCTTGTTAGTAGGAGAACAGTAGGTATTTGTATGACTTTTACGAAAAAGTGACCATTAAAGGATATTGGTTCAAGTCTCGCCGACTATTGAAGCCATTTCTTGCCCAAAAGATTCCAACAAAACACATTCCATGGTACAATCTCAACTCCTTCACAATGATTATATTCATTCCTTTTTTAATTGTCAAAATGTTTTGTGCAACAAAATATTCCTTCTAGCAAGCCAAAAAGCTTCTTATGTCACACTCTAACTTTTTCTTTTCAACTTTGGAAAACATGGAGTTGCTAGGAAAATACCCTTATTCTTTTATTATGCAAATTTATGCAATGGTCAAACACTACGATCTAGTATCAAATACAAGAATAAATGCAATCCATGTGATAATTTATTATGTTCATTTCATGGATAATTTTTAGAAGACAATATGGGATCCTAGTTTTTTTAGCAAATGCAACATTGTTGGTTATTGTTGTGTTGATTCTATGGATAGTTTTTATAACCCTAATTTTTTAGTCATGCATAATGAATGCTTTATTTTTTCCTTTCTAATTTCATAGATAATTGTTACAAGGCAACACATGTTCCAGAATGCAATCCATACCCACTTTGATAAGACACAAATAGCACATGTTTTGTTTAAAGATAATTATTAATATTCTATGACTTCAATCATTCCACCTACAATTTTAGGAGATGTTACCCATCTTAAAATGCAGTCAATTCAATCTTTTGTATTTTAATTTTATAAGTAATTGCTGCAAGAAAATATGGGCTTTCAAGTCCAGTTCAGACCTAGTCAAGAAAAACAAAAAACAATACAAGTTTAGAGGACAAGACTCTTTTATTTGGATGCAAAATAAACTATTATATTATAGAATAATGATTACATTCATGCATAAACAACTGAATGAAGAACTAATGTAGCAGCTTCACAAAACTCTTTACAAGCAACACTCATAAACGACCAACACCGAAGCTCTGCATGATTCTTTAAAGCAGGAAATATGCAACATAGAAAAGTTCTTCCCCACGTGCATCTACCTGGTGCCAAACCAATAACAGACTAGATAATCAACAGAGTATAATTGTAGTGAGTAGCTTACTCAAGGAGTGAACGATGTGATGCTGGTGAAGCATCCCATTGCTATGGATAGTTGGATTGTAAGAAGGGAAGTAAGGTTCACTGTTCAACATTTGGTAGTAGCTTGAAATAGATTACATTCCATGATAACTGTGTTGATATTTTATTTAATTCAGCACATACATCTTTTGTCTATCAAAGTAGAGCCATCTTCGATCTTGGAATCTTGTCTCGCTTGGGGAAAACCTACAGACTGATTGATTATTTTTCTTTTCTTGTGGCAATTGATCGTCAGTTTCGACTATGCTACTCCTTTTCTCGGTGTTAAAGAGTCCTTTTTGTATGAATTCTCCATCAGTTAGATGATCTCAAGTTCTGTTGGTAATATATTTTTGTGTGAATTCTAAGGTGGGGATAAGGAAATTGCGGTTCTCACTGCTTGCATACCAGATATTAGGTGTAGTTGACCTTGTTTTCCATACAGATCCTACAGCATGGGACAAGGCTCTTTGACATGCTATATCGCCATTTTGTTTAACACTAAAGTGGTCAATCAATTGTTTGTATGGTGATGCTTCAATGTTTCATTGGTGCTAGATAGTAGTAGTAGTTGAGGTTGGGTTGACTGCCAACGGGATTGCATGCCCTTTAAATGTGGAAATGCATGTGGCATTATTTGTGGCATGTAATTGTTTATAGATGGATACATGTGAATCTGAATAGGGGTTACAGGGGATGACCGATGCTTAATTTCTTTCTGTTCGCATGACCATGGAGGATATAGGCATCTTGAGAATTGGCACGAGCTTGCTGGAATAGAGTGACAATAGTAATAGAAGAAAGAGTAAAAGATTAGTGGAAGAATGCATGGAAGTCATGAAAGGTTGGGAGTACTCCCTGAAATGAGAACGAAGGAGTTTGAAGAGAGGGAAGGGAAAAACTGAGATGTTAATATTCAGACGGGGGAGACTATACTAGCGAGGGGAGATGAAAGACATTGTAGAGAAAGGAGACTTAGCTTTATCTTTAACCATGGACGGAATATCATTAAGGAGAGTGACGGCGAAAGGATGTGAAATAATATGAGGAAGGCCGACAGATAAAAAGAAGAAGTTTCAAAGTAATTTTCATGGCAATCAATCCAAAGCAGACCCTCGGTACATCATGGAAAGCTCCATGGGTGACATTGCAAGAGAGTGATCGTCCAAGATATTCGAGGACGTCTATCAGATACTTGACAATGTTCAGTAGTTAAGGTAAGTTCATGGTTTTGTATTCCTTTTGATCCATCAGCCATTAGATTTGGAATTTTTGGGTTTGAGCATTTTATACATTCCTTAATCCGGAATCATTTAGGGTGTTGCTTTCAGAGTTAATCAATCTATCAACGATTTGTCAAAACACCAACAGTCGTCCTTATCGTGTAATAGAGGTATATATATATATATTTTTAAGGCAGGGTGACATCGATTTTTTGAGTGAACAGGTATATATATACACATAGAATCTAAGAATTGGAAGTTATATTTTCTCTCAATCAGCTACTGCTATTCTGATTGCCTAGTCTGCCGATTTACATTTCCTAGCAGTCACTGATATGTCATATGAATGAAAACATCCATGTGTAGACCTGTCATAAATTACTAGATGTATTAGTCAGGCACAACACCACATTATGATGAGTGTGTAGAGCCATGCATGGCGGAATGGGATGACACCAGATGATGCATGCTAGGTTTAGGTACAGGTATTACAGAGAAGAGCATGACACAAACAATAATTCCAAGGGTCTATGCAACCAAGCTCTGTTCTCCAATCATGGTCATCATTATCGCGCACAGGTGTAAAATAATATCATGTTTCAATACGATAGTCTGTGGTGCAATGAGTGGATGAAAAGCTATACACCAACCATTAGACTGAATACCATTTTATGGTCCTTCATTAATATGCCTAAACTTTTGTACATATATTGCAATAAGGGTTACTATGTGCGCAGCCTTCACCCACTAAACCCGTGTGATTGCATGCACTTGAACACAGGAAAGCTTACAATGGTAGGTTGCGCTCCAACGTGCTTCATTAATTCGAAAGATTTTGAGAGCTTCATTATCAAATTCATTTTGTTCATACCCTGCGATCACTCCAGTCCATGAGATGACATCTCTCAGAACAATTTCTCTTGCAACAATCTTGGAGATGAATTTAGATGCAGATGGCAATCAGAACATACTCGGAGGTTCTTATCAACTCTAATAGTTGTACCAGAGGCCATGTTTAACAAACCAAATGCAATCGCTAACTTTTCACTATGGTGGCAGATAAATGATTCTTTTTCCTTCTCTTCCACAGCATTAAGTAAAAGTCGTAAATCTAGAAATACCCTGTTGTCTTCATTTTCCAAGCCAATTTCTCTGTTTCTGCCTTCAAACCAACTACACCAGGGTATCTTTTTAATTCCTCCATCTTTCATCAATCTCCTTACTATTTGAATCTCACCACACCTGTCCGCTTCTGCACAAGATGTTTTAGAGAAGAACATAAGTTGCAGCATTTTTAGGATCCAACTAAAAAGGCAGTGTTGCTGGAAATACTCTGCCTATATTCATAGATGATCCACGTGTCCTTATGACAAAATTCCCTGTTGTTATGCTTTGATGGATGTCCCTTCATTATTACTGGATATCTGATATAGTACACATTATTATAGTGCAGGTCTAGTTTTCTGATTGGTTCATTTAGCAACACCAATAATCTCCACTAGAACATTGTCCCTGTTTAAAGTCAAGGAAAAATCCTTATCTCTTAGAATTATTCCTCTTGCAATAATGTTGAAGATAAATTCAGTCGCACTATGACTATCAGAGCATACTCGAAGGTTCTAAGAAACTCCATCAGTGATTCCAAGGGTCGGGGGTTCTGCCTATCGGGCATAGTGTCTAATTTCCTCGAACGGTGACAGGTAGATAATTCTTTATTTCCTCAATTTCTCCAACAGTAATTAAATGACTTGGATCTGAAAATGACCTGTCGCCTTCATCTATCAAGCCAGTTTATCCAGCTCTGCATGTATTCGAAGGTAAAAGAGGCTAATATACTCCCATGTATTCATGGTTTAAGAATAAGGAGTTTAAACTTAGTTATGTTTCCTAGGA
>VDFB02145037.1:0-46115 GCA_007258455.2 Sequoia sempervirens
AAAAGTTAGTATGATAATAAGAAGCAAAATATGTAAGAGTTAGTATTATGATAAGAGATAGAGTTTCGTGTTAGTTTTCATATGAGCAGAATGATGTATATCATTCCGAGTTTATGAATAAAAGCTGATGAAGTTTTGAGTTCAATTCTTGCATAACTAGTTGATGCTTGCTAAGGGGGCCCACTTAGTAAGTATCTGTAGTTAGTTAGTTAGTTGTTTATTTCCTGTTGATCATAAGTTAGATTTCATTCTGGAAAGTTTCAACACAAACTCAGTCTTATATTGTTCCTGCAGCATCGGGAATCCATCCCTGTGTTTGTTCCTGTAGCATAAGGCTAGTTCATAGTTTGTTTCTCAGTCATAGTTGTTATGATTTCTGCTTTGATTAAGTTTAGAAGGCTTCGCATTACATTCCTGTAGCATAAGTAGAATTCCTTTCATGCATTTATTTATGGTAAATCGTGACTAAAACTAGTTCTTAGTGCACATACAATGCCGCTCCATTTCAAGTATACATTCCCTGGTTTGACAAAGTAAATGAACGACCATAAGAAGATGTTAGTCGCATGCTGGAATGTCCAATTCCCAGGTTACGATTTGCCGTGACTTTTATATCCTTTTATGGGCGCGACCAAAACCCTGCTCCTACATGTGCTAGAAAATGACTAAGGCATGAAATATGTAAGAGTGGTGAAAAATAGAGCTCCTACATATAATATGTAAAAGTGCTAAAAATCAACGCTCCTATATGTGTAAAAAAATTTCTAACTCCCAAAACTGAATTTTCACAACTTGGTTTAAAATACAAATTTCGACGAACTAACAAAGGTTAATGCTTAGAATGAATTGAGGATGGGGGACCACACATGAGGACCAATGCAATTTTCCTCATTTTACGTGCTTAGAGTATGTGGGCTACAAAATAGACAAGTTTCGTAGGGGTTATCCCTCGAATTGAGCATGCTGAATTCAAGGATAACAATGTAAATGATGTGAAATGCAACGATATTAGCGATAATGATGTTGATGATGAAAAATGCCATTCAGGATGTGTGATATGTGTTAGATCATTTTTACATGTCTACAGGTTCAAAAGATGTGGTAGAAGCATGTGATGATGATCCCTACTTAAGTGAATTTGATACACATAATTTTAATTCATATTATATGATAACAAATATTTATAAAATAATAAAAGATACTCAATTACATGTTATTTTTCATATGAGGAAAGAGCCCCCACAAAAATATTTTTTGTAGTTCATCATCATCAAATTGGTGTTTTATTTTACCACATAAAGAATAGAAGTAAATGACATAATAAAATTAATATGATAATTATGTCTTTGGACACAATTAATCAAATTAGACACATTTGTTTTCAAGTCCATATTGATAAAAAAATGGATAAAATAAAGAGATAACAAGTAAATCCATTGCATATCATAATCTCTCAAGGTTTGTGAAAATAGTTTAGCAAAGACAATTTTATTTGTAAAATTGAGGCATGCAACATTAAAATCTTATAAATGAATGTTGGATCTCCTTTTCCACCTAATATAGTTCAAATCTAGGTGCCACAAAACCCGTCGATAATGGATATGTAGCAACTTCATATGTAATATGTGTTTGATGTGGATGGTTAAATGTAGTAGAGTTTTGTTTAGTAGATATAAATTCTCCACTTTATTTTGAATTTGATTGAATTTCTTTATTAGTGTATCCAAGTAAAGTTATAAGGGGTATGGAAAATAATGTATGAGGTATAGAGAGGGTGAGTGACAAGAAGAAAATATATATTAGTAGAAGGAAAATACACATTATAAGGTAAAGTGGTCGTAGGATGAGAAGGAGGAGCACAATAATCATATGCATAGGTGGTGAGTGTAATAGATACATGTGGATAAGAAGATATGAACAAATAAAAGGGAGGAATAACACTAGAGGATAGACAATATTAATGATAAAATTCATAGCTCGGTGGTACTAACAACATGATGAGAGAAAGAAACGTTACAAGAAAATGAAGTTTGGATAGGTAGGGAGAGAATACACAATTGGAAGAATCCATAAGAATGCCAATATCATGAAGAATATTTATGCCATAAGTACCACCCACTAATACCATATAAAATATAGCGAGTGAGTGACAAGAAGAAAAGATATAGCGATAGAAGGAAAATACACATTATTTGGTAAAGTGATTATAGGATGAGGAGGAGCACAAGAAGCATAGGAATAGGTAGTGAGTGTAATAAATATGCGTGGATAAGAAGATATGAATATATGAAAGGGAGGTGGAACACTAGGAGAGACAATATCGATGATAAAATCCATAGAAGCAGTAACAACATGATGAGAGAAAGAAAAGTTACTAGAAAATGAAGGTTGGATAGGTTGGGAGAGAATACACAATTGGAAAATCCATAAGGATGTCGATATCATGAAGAATATTTATACCCTATAAGGACCACCTATTAATTCAATGTATAAAATAGTCAAGATAATTATTGAGGAGATTCAACATGTGTAACGATACCAACTAGTAATAATCCCATATGAGAACTATCTTACTTAGCAACATATGCATCATGATCAAAATATTATTCATGTTTCTTAATAACAAGGGTATCAACAATTATAGTGTTTGTAGGAACATCATTAGAGAAACCACTCTCAATAGACTATCATTTTAGGATTCAAAAAGGACATCTTCTCAAGGAAATGTGAGGATGTGGATGAGACCTTGACATACAAATAAATAAATAAACCCTAAAGTCTAAATAATACAAAATAATGCATTGAGATGCAATGTGAAATAAAAACATAAGCAAAGGATTAGATCTAAAAAATAAGCCTAAGAGTAAAAAACAAGGGTGGGTAAGGTAGGTGAAAAGAAGATCACACAATGAATCACAAAACCTTAAAGATAGGTACAACTATTAAACACAAGTCAAGGAAATTCAAATCCTACTAAGATGTGAAAATCTGACCTAATGTTATTTGAAAAATTAGATCTAAAATCCTAATTGAAAAGAAGTATAAACCTTAAAGGCCAAACCCAAATAATGCAATGGGAATAAAATCCCTTTCACTACTTTTCACCTAGGAAAAATACTTAAATAATAATAAAAGCTTAGAATTTAGAATTGAGACTAGAGAAACATTGAATATTTAAATTAAATATAGAGCTCAAATAAATTAAATTGAAATACATAGCTAGATTCTAAAGATTCTAAAGTGATGTTGAGGATGTCAAGAGTTGACTTGTCAAAACACTAAAAAATTAGGACTTACTTAGATGGTTGTCTCAAAATATACAAATTGATTGTGCATTTTATTTTCAAATCTATAATTCTACGAGCTTAATTTTCATGATCATAGAACTAGACTATTGTGTGGTCCTAAGCATGTACTTGATATACTAATTTGGTCAAAAGTGGACTATTGGAATTCACTTTCCTTGATCTAAATCTATGTAAGAACCAATAATATTCAAGAATAAATTTGGGAATCTATTAAATTATGAGGATGACCACATTTGACCCTAACAAACCAAACTTATGACTTTTCATTAAAAAATTCAAATACAATGTGAGCAAGCATGTAATAGACCTAGGATTATGTGCGTTAATGTAATTCTCTGCTAATGCTTTTATGATTTTTTGAATCTTCTTTGATTAGTTGTTAGTATCTTTTATGATGTTAAATGAATTAATGAGTGCCCTTAAATACAACAAAGCACACAAATTAACACATACATATGCTAGGTCAAATAACAATGAATAGGAGGAGGAATTTGACAAGATTTATTTTTAAATTTGAATTTTAAAATATTGAGATTTAGATCTACACTTGCAAATATGATATAAAGTTACAAATGGGAGATCTAGGGACTTGGACCAATCTCTTGGGATGAATTAACTAACATAAATATCTTAAATTTTTTTATCTAAAAGATGCCAAGAGATACCAATTTGAAGGTGTTAATTTAATTGGAATAAAACTATAGAGACATTTTAAATACATCTATCTAAAAGACATCAAGAGATGTTAATTTCAAGACACCCTATCTAAAATATCAATTTTTAGATCTATATCATATTTATTGATGTGCAAATAACTACATATGAAGATTTTTTTATAAACACCCATTCCATTACAATGGACCTCTTGATGTTATTACAGTTAATCTTCTCGACCATAATAATGAAAATAAATATAATGATATATGAATCCAATTTATATAATATTATACCACTATCAAACTTTCATTGCATTTGGGAAACCGGGCTGGTATGCAATTTTCACCATCACACTGGAATAATGAATAGATAGAACAGAAATGAGGACTCGTCCGTTGGGGAATCGTTACAAATCCCCAACACAAAAGAGCTGGTCACATATCCCCCCTTAAGAGTTTATTATCATTTCATTCGCCTGTAATTTTGATTTTTTTTTGGCTGCGGAGGGGAGGGTTTTGCAGAGGAAAGAAAGAGAAAATGGCAGATTCGGCGGAGGTCCAGCCTATTCTGTTTGAAAATATTTTCAGATTTTGACTGTGCCGAGTTGGTTTTGCTTTTGTAGTGCTTCAAAGAGGAAGAATTGGTTTTGTTTTTGTGGCGTTTTACAGAGGGAAGTGAAGCTCAAACAGGAGGAGAAAGAGAGGATCGGCAAAGAAGAGGAGGAAAATCCTGTTTAATGTCTTTAAAAGACGTCATGGAACATTAATAACTATTTGCAACTTAACAGTCCCTGCAGAGCATTATAATGGTAATAGATATGGGGTTCCTCTTTATATATGAAAAACAGATGTATCTATGATTGACCAGGTACTTCAATATTTAAAGCTTAGTTGCAGGGATTGCGATTTAATCGCTATAAATCACGGATCGCCGTGAAAAGCCAAATTTTCGGAAAAAGGGAAAAAAACACTGCTACTTTTCCATTAACTCGGAGTCAATTTTGATTTTTAGGGTTTTGAGGCTTTCTCTTATTTCTGTGACAAATTTTCCTTGATTTTTTCCTCATCCTAACCCTATTTTTTCCTAATCCTAAACATAACCCAATTTTTGATTCAATTAATTGAATTTTTTTTCATCTTTTGATTTGCCATTTTATTCCCAAAAAGATTTTTGGAACTATGATTCAAAGTAAACATTATTCATTTTTTCGAACTGATGGTGAAGAAATTATAGTATTTAGGTTTTGTTTTTTTTCAAAAACTTGTTGGCGGTTTTGTGTGAGGTAGCAGGCAAAAGGGAAGGGCTTGTATTTTTTTTTTCTTGAGATTTCTTTGCACACCTGCAGATTTCTCCTCTGGATAAATCTGGAGCACTTGAGGACCATGAGTACTTAGGATGAGCCTGGGACACATCCCAGCGGTTAGACGGCACAGATCTCTTAACTCAAACTGGCTATTTGGGGCTACCTGCTTCCCTTCTCTCTTGAGAAGATATTTACATTCGTATTACTGTTTTTTACATCAAGACCCCAGTACCTCAATGACTATATCCCTGTCATTTTCTTCCAGTTCTACTCATCTGATGACAATGTGACGGATCTATTGTTAAACATAAATTAGTGAAAATTTTGAACTGTTAATGAAATGAAAATATGAATTTTGAACAGTTAATACTATGCTTCAATAAAGTGCCATTTAAATGCAAACATTTATCCTTGCCGAAGGTGATGTTGAAAGTCATTCTACATGATTGGATTTCTACAAATATAATCATTTCAAAAGAATTTGATCAACAAATTTTAGCTCTTTTCGATCGGCGATCATGTTTCGAACTTATATGAACAAATCCAAATTTGCAGTTTTTGGATTTTCATACGTACATTCCTCCCATCAATTTATTCATCACCAAATCTCTTATTTTCTTATCTAGAATAGCAAACAAAGGAGCACGCCCAGTAATGTTTCGCTTATCATGAAATATCAACTGGCTGAATGGCATCATCTTGTGTGATTTATAACTTCAAGTTATAAAGCGCTACAAAATACAACAACAATTCTTCCTCTTTGAAAAGCTACAAAAACAAAACCAATTCAACACAGTTCAAATCTGAAAATATTCTGTAAAAAATATGGACAAAATTTACTGTGTTAAAAAGAATTTCACGGGAAGCATACACCGACTTTTGGCTGGTTGATTCTGGTTGTCGTGACGCCAATGAAGAAGGGAGCGGAGGATAGCTATTTGGCTGGGCCGCCGCCAAATCTGCCAGATATTTTGCTTCTGTCCTCTGCAAAACCTGCCCCTCCACGGCCAAAAAAACATCAAAATTACAGAAAGCCACAAATATGAAACAACGACCAAATATTCTATTAATAAAAATGCAGTGCATTACCTCCTCCCCTTTGTATAACTTTTCTTGCTTCTCTTTCTTCTTCTCCTCTCTTTTGGGAAGCATCTCTTCTACTTCTGTATAGAATATTTGTTGCTTCTCTTTTCTTTTGGGAAGAGTCTCTTGAATTTCTGTATAGAATATTTGTTGCTTCTCTTTTCTCTTCTCCTTTCTTTTGGAAAGCCTCTCTTCTATTTGCTGCTTCTCTTTCCTCTTCTCCTCTTTCTCGGGAAGTATCTCTTCTATTTCTGTATAGAATATTTGCTGCTTCTCTTTCTTCTTCTCCTCTCTTTTGGGAAACCTCTCTTCTATTTCTGTATAGAATCTTTGTTGCTTCTCTTTTTTCTTCTCCTCTCTTTTGGAAAGTCTCTCTTCTTTTTCATTGCAGAACCTCTGTTGCTTCTCTTTCTTCTTCTCTTCTCTTTTCGAAAACCTCTCTTCCTTATCTTTGCGAAACCTCTGTTGCTTCTCTTTCTTCTTAAAAAGCCTTTCTCCCTTTTCTTTGGAGAGCTTCTTTTCCTCCTTCAAAGAAACGGGCCTCTCTTTCTTCTTCTCCCCCTTTTCTTTGCGGGGCGCCTCGTTCCTACTCTGCTTTAGCTTCTCTTTCCTCTTTAAAGATCTTTAAAAACAAAACCAATTCAACACAGTTTAAATCTGGAAAATTAACAGAATTGTTGCGATGAACTTATGAACGAAATTTACTGTTTTAAAAAGAATCTTACGTGGAACCATGGAATGAATTTCTGCTGGGAGCCCCTGGTTGTCTTGACGCCGATGAAGAAGGGGGCTGATGATGTCTATTTGGCTGGATCGCCACCGAAGATGTCGTTTCTGCTTTTTGATGCAGGTTTGCTTCTTTACTATTCATAACAATCACCTCCATGGCCAAAAAGAAATCAAAACTACAGGCGAATGAAATGACAGCAAACTGTAACGAGCTACATACTATGTGTTGGGAAGAGTGTCGGCTATGGAGAAAATTCGGGTTTCAGTAAAACGATGAAAAACACGCGAAAATGTGAACAGTGAAATTTGAAGGCAGCGTCTATCCAGCATTCTAGATGCACGCAATTCAAATCACATTGCACGATTTCATCCCATCTATGCTTATTTATGCCTCGCTGGCAGACAGGGACTGGATAGATAATTGGCGTCGAAAGTGAAACAGTCGTGAACAAAATCGGTTGCCGTCGACAAATTAGAGACGAATATCTTGATATTGGGGTGCTTTCCCGGGCAAAATTCATTGCCATTGTATTTCCTTTCGTTATTAAAGATTTTTTTTAATTAAGTAGCACTCTTTGTATTAAAGATATTAAATTTCCAGTCTATAGTACTAGATATTGATTGTTTTTTATTTAATTGAGGAAAAAAATTCCATTAACGTTTAAGATCACATTCTATGATTTATGATTAGGTGAGAATTATAAACTAATAAAAGTATTTAAAAGGTGTTATTAAATAGTTGAGAGGTGTAGGTATTTATAGTGCTTTTTTGACCAAGCATTCCACATTTATATTTTGAGCTATTATATTATTTCTTAGCAAATAGAGTTATAAATATTTATATCTTTTAACTATTTAATAGCACTCTTAGGTGTTGTTTATAGTGTTTTAAGCCTTTCGCAATATGATAATTTATATATTTTTTTGGATAAGTTTATAAAAAGAAAGCAACTTTTAAGGTGTTAAATAATTTACTAACATTAATGATTATTTCTAAAGATGTCCAAGAGTGTCACAATAAATATGAACCATAAGAACTTGGTTAAATTTATAATTATCTTTTTAAGTCAATTTGTGCAAACAAAATTTAGTTTTATTATTTTTTCATACTTGGAGTTAAGCTTTGTCAAAGAGTTTAATATCCTATTGAAGTTATAGGAGGCTATCAATCTTTTATTTGGATAAAAGGGTTGTGTTTTCAATGTGGTGGAAATCAAAAACTTTACCTACAATAATTTTAACTATCATTATTGTATATATCACTACTTTGATATTTACATTTAAACACATACAACCACAATCACATTGATTGACATATATACACAAAGTGTATATATATATATATGTATGTCACCTTCATCCAATAGATATTTCCATACATATGGGTAATCCGTCTATGAGCATGCATAGATATGTCTATCTACGTATACTCATGCATGTATTTACTCATGTGTTTGAGTTTATCATAGACACATACACATATACATATATATACATTTTATGTATATATCTTATCCATATAACTATGAACACACAAGGAAGAACTCTGACAAAACTTAACCACAACCCTCAACTACAACATTCATAGAATAAGATCATAATTTAATATAAACATTAACAACCAATACTAAAGATTACTTACCTTTTTACCCAATTGAATCGACTCAACTTAGACCAACTAGGGTGGTGAGTGTGTGTATGCTCAATTATATATATATATATATATAGTTACATCAAGGAAATGTACATACATATATATTAATATATGTACATATGTATATACATATATACATGTATTGTTATTATGAAAATATATGCATATGTATTTGAATGGTGAATAATGCATTTTATATCATATGGCTGAGATATATATTTATATATATATATATATATATATATATTGTGTTGGATATATATATGTGATATATTTATATATATTAAATATAAATAATTCAAAGGGAAGCACATGAATATAGTGCATGGAATAAATGTGAACCAAGCTTGTAAGTTTCAAACTCAATGTATATTGACTTAGTCAAATATTTGAATGTTGAGCAGTAGTTAAAACGTGAGAAAAGGAATAAGTGTTCACACTGCAAAAAGAAGAGTGTAGATATAAACTTAGTGAATTAGTCTTGAACCCACGCGATCCTTGAGGGCGCTGTTTTATGAAATGTGGCGCTAAAACATGGGAATGTGGCACCAAAGCCTGCTGCATATAGAAGCAAATAAGGAATCTTAAACCTGTAGATATGCATAAATCCAGTCAAAGTAGTGTTGGTAGAAGTATAAGAAGGGATTCGACTTACAATTCACTTAGGAAACTTGAAGCAATGCATTGTTGTGTTTGACCTAGCAAATGGAGTCTTGTTGTCACCAAACATGAGGTCGACTTAGTCATTCCAAGCTTGTGGACTGTTATGTGTTGCAAGCTAGGAACTTACTCAGCCGAGTCGCTGCATGAGAAAAGAAAGGTGGCAGATTTACTTGCTTATTTGTAGCCTTTGGAAGCTCAAAAATAAGTATAAATAGAGGATCTCTCTTATTCATTTGATACAACTTTTTCATTATGATTTTCATATTGTTACTCTGCTATAATATCTATGTAAGCTTTTTGTGTGAGAATTTTAGAGAGAGATAATTATTGTGAGTTTGGTTTGTGAGATTTCTTAAGAGGGGGTTAAGATTTGGAGTCTAGTTAATCTTTGGGAGAAGTAGGATTCATGATTGTGAAGGCTAAGGTTGGGAAACAACATTTCAAATGGGAATGTATAATCAGGCATGCTGATTTCTATTCTCTGTTATCTTTATATTTGAAAGGTTATTTGTTTGTAAATACTTTGTTTGGGAAAGATTGCATGATGTGCTTGAATCTTATGATCATAGTTATTTCCTAGATTTGGATAGATCTTTGATTGCATGATATGCTTGAATATTATGATCTTAGCTATTTCCTAGAGTCGGAATAATCTTTGATTGCATGATATGATTGTTCTTATGAAATTATCTATTACCAAGTATGGAATATATGTTGTGTGGTTCTTGAATGAGTCTCAAATTATATATATATATATATATATATATATATATATATATATATATATATATATATATGGCTTAAATGCTATTAGAACTATGGTTAGTTCGTTAGTCTATATAGATAATGCATGAGGAGGAATATGCTGGTATCTTATAGTACTTTTATGGAAATGCCATTTTTAACTTAAGAGGTTAGTAGGGTTATTCTCGGGGTTAATGAAATCCATGGGAATCGGGGTAACCTTATTGAATCTTAGTATGTGAACATGTATGCTTAGTATGGTTATACCTGGGGTTAGGGTAAATCCATGGGAAAGGTTGTAACGTAGTAATCAGTTTATTGTAGGCTTGGATATTCCTAGGGTTAGTAGAATCCATGGTTAAGGGAATAAACCTTGTATATTTTATTGTCGCCATAGATTGAATGTATGTTATGTTATGGGAAAACCAAATAGAGCTAAAGAGTGGGTAGACAGATGACTCTCACTTGAAGTACTAGGTGATGAATTCTTTGGCCAAAGTAGTGTATGTAGCCATTGTTTATACTATCAATTCACTGTGACCCATGATTGCATTATAGGCAGAGAAACCAACGTATGGTAGCACTAGATATGTAGGACACAACACTATGCTCAATAAGGTCAAGATTATGGGGTTATCAAACCAATCTCTTCGTCAAAGAGTAGGGCCATCTTACCAGTTAGGTAGATGTGTGGGGGACTGCAGTAAGTCCATGGTTGTAGGAAAAGTGCATGAGTGATGCTCTCCCTCATAAATATGGCGACCAAGTATTTGAGGATGTAGCACCAGTTGGAGACACCTAGAATGTATGCACCAAGTGATGGGGACATCTAGGAGGTATGCACCAATATTGAGGACATTAGGACCAATGTATTATGTTTATATTTCTATATCATTAAGCTCATGGAAGCTATGAATGAAAATGTGTATTTCTACTCTATTTAAGGAATTGTAAAAGGGAAATATCTTTATGTTGCAAATATGTATGAGAAATCGTCACTTGAATTATTGAAATGATTCTTTGCTATGCAATGGGAAGTTGCAAATAAATATGCTTTCAAATGTGCATCTTATTATTCATAATGAAAGGAAAAAAAATATTGTTCTTTACATTAGTAGCATAAACTTTCACTTGCGAGTAAAACATAGTAAAAACAATGGGTAGAACAATGGGCTCATTACATGTGGTATCAGAGCTACCAGGTTCAACTTTGGAACCTATGTGCTTGCTATGTTTCCAATCAAACATTATATGAGTCTAACATTTGGAAATTCTTGTGCCATGATGGTGCGTGTCAAGATGACTGCAAGGAAGTTAGTAATTGGAAACGAGCACTACCTATGGGCCAAGAAGGAAAGATAATCCATTGTTCAAATCATAGAGGGAACCAACTATGACAACACTATTTGGTTGAGCGATACTGAGACTTTTAGTCATGCCCTTTTGTGAATCAGTTGAGAAAAGAGAAGGCTGATAGAGGCTGTCAACTTCAACTATTTACCTCTTGTCTCTCCTGCTAAGTCATGTACTATTTATCACTTTGCAGGGATATATCCTCAAAATGTAGTGTTAGTCCTACAATGATATTTAGGGACCCCTATGTTATTCCTATGTTGAAATTCGTTGTAATAGCCTAAAGTGGTGAATCAGAGGGATATATCCCCCGAAACTATGTATCTAAGGATAGGTCTGAGGGTTATTTCCCTTTCGATGATGCATATAAACAAAAATTTGAAGGGTACACCCCACCGAGTTATGTATTGGAGAGTGAATTTGAGGGATACTCTCCCCTTGAATATTTGAATAGTCATTCCATGTAAATGTTAGGATATTGAAATCTTGTGAAACAAATAAAAAAACCATGCTTTGGTAAACATTGTGTATAAGCTCTTCTAAGTTTTAAACTTCATATACATGAATGTTGTTCTTTAGAAATGTTTTTAAAATGGTATGTAAAAATTCCTAGAATATAACTGAAAATGAAACCTCTAGGTGTAAACCTTTTTTTTAAAATGGTTAGAACTAGAACTAATCTCAGGGAAAGTCAAGAATTCGATCAAGGACCAAAAAATGTTGAAGCTAAGATGGACCGCATTCTTGTCATGATAAATGAAACAAGGGAACACCTTGGAAACCTCAAGCAAGAGGTAAAGGGAAAAGAGATGGAGGAATAAGAAGCTACTAATAATGATGAAGAAGGAGAAAGCTCCCACGATCATACTTAGTCTAGTAATCATGAGCATGAGGAATCACAATCTATATCAGAGGGGAGCAAGCGGAAATGACTTGCTAGTGAACTATCACGTGATATGAGAAAAATCACCTCTCTAAAGTTTGAATAAAGTACTAGTGGAGACGAGGCAAAAGCTTGGCTCACTAGTATGGAAAAGTACTTTGAAATCAGAAACTGTAACTGTGAGGTGACCACAAAAGCCATTTGGGGAGCTTTCCAATTAGCTGGCGAAGCATCCAACATGTGGATTAATTTAAGAAGATGGAACTTGGACTAAGTTCCTTAAGGATGACTTGGAGTGAGTTTGTGGAGATTTTCTGGAAACAGTGTTTACCTCAACTCTTCTATGATCAAAAGTCGATTGACTTCTAGAATATGAGGCAAGGAGACTCCTCAGTTAATGAATATTGGGAGAATTTCACTCATCTCTTGAGGTATGTACCCATGTACCAAAAAGATGAGTGGTTATGTATAAGGAAGTTTAACATGGGACTCAATGCCCAAATAGTTAGTGAGGTAGATGTGCATAGTCCAACAACCATGGACTTGGTGTACGAGAAATCCGTCAAACAAGAATGACTTAAATCTATCTCAAACTACCAGGAGAGGAATATAAAGAGGTCTACTTGGACTCCATCCAATCAAGAATCAAAGAAGCCTAATGAAGGGAAAGAATTGTAGAAGAAAGGGGATAAAGGATCCCGTAATAGAAGGAGTAATTCAAGAAGGGACCGTAGGGGGGATAAAAACAACATCTATAACAACAATGCTGGTAGGAAGGAATGCAACTCTAGAAGGCCTGTATCAAGGGTTGGACCCTTGAGAGGATGTTATACTTGTGGAGGGGATCACTTTTCCAATCAGTGTCCCAACAATCTGTTAGGGTCGTACAACCACATAGGAACCCTCTTCCACCGCAATGAGAAGCATTCCAGCAAAGGATTTGTGCTGCTTTGGACAATCGACAACTTGAGTACCAGATCACTCTGATGGAATTAGCAGGTACTTTATTTGGTACACCTATTTCCATTCTTATTGATACTAGTGCCACTGAAAATTTTGATTCACCTAGAATAACTGGTCAAATTTCTAGAAAAGCTGGCTATATATGGAAAAATCTTGGATGGTTGAATATGCAAACCAGATAAGAGCTAAGGTGGAGCAATATCTATTCAAAAAAAGGGTTGAGCTTCTGAGCTTCTCCTAGGAAGTGAATTTATATGTAGCACCCCTAGGTTCCTATGATGTCATTTTAGGGATGAACTAGCTATGGCAACACATAGCCAATGTAGATTGTCATTCTAAAAAAATGGAATGTTTAGACGATCTACGTAATCGGGTGTTCTTGCAAGGAACACCAAGAGAAGTTAGGTTGTGATAGATCTCCATAGTGTTAGTGTAATTAAATTATTTATTACACTAGCATAAGTTAACTTCTAAAAGGTCATATATCATTTAGTCCTAGGTTGCATTTTTAATAAATCATTTAATAATGGGGTAATATCCCCTTCCATATTTGTAGGGATAAGATTCCTTCTAGAAGATGAGTTGTCCTTCTAGAATTTATCTCAACATTTAATATTTTTCTAGATAGGGTTCACATGTTGTCACATGTTAGATCATAACACTTGGCAACATCTCATGCATCTTAGGTTTTCTCTTTTTCCTATATAATCAGGCATTTTGTTCATTTGTAACATATCATCATATCATATCATATCAATATAGAATCTTTATTCAACATTCCATTGTTGCAACACTTTCCTTTGTGGTTGATTATCTTTCATGGAAAAGGTCCTTTATTGAAGATTCTGGAGCTTCAGGGACTGTGCATCCATAATCTCAACATGGTATCAGAGCTTGTCCAGTGAAACATCAACCCTTGATCAAGGAAGTTGGAGTGCAAGATTCTTGCAGGCTTGGAGTTTATGTTGCAGGCTAGTTGGTTCTACCTAAGAGCCAACCTGATTTTTGGTGCACATCAGGCTCTCTCTGACCTCTCCATTGTGTCCAAAAGGCCTCAAAACCCATAGATTGCCTGCTCATTTGCCAAAATCAGAGTTATATCATCTGGGAGCCTTTGAGGTACAATCTAGGGTTTACATTTTTTTGTACTATTCATACAAATTTGCAGGAAAAAATCTCCCCTCTCAGTCCTCTTCAAAGGAAAATGTTTTTAGAAAAAAAAAAAAAATTAGCTTTTTTTGGGCATTTTTTTCTATAGTTTTTGCAAAAATTAAATCTGCTATGGTTTCAACTTGCCATTTTAATCACCAGTCGACATGATTATTTTTCATTAGAGGCTATAGTTTGGGGGTTTATATTTTTCTGTCGGCATTTGCAAATAATTTATCGGCATTTAATTTTAATTTTTGAATTGCAAATCAATTGCAATATTCAAAAATTTGTTTAAGTGGTCGACATATGCCGATAGTATGCAGACACCGACCAGGACCCTGCGTCATCCGACCCCACCACCATCGCTGACGACCTTTCCGGAGATATTCCCGGCCCACCGTTTCGACCACCGGCTTCCACCACTTACCGTTCACTGCTCGGAGCTCCTGCCGAAGTCTTAGCTCGCGCCCCGATCATGTGGAGATCCATGAGCCCCGCTATCCCAAGCGGTGCCACCACCCAGTCGGCCACGCCACCAGATCTCGCCACCACAACACCACTCCGACTCCGCCCATCTGGCAGAGTGTTTTTTTTTTGCTCCAGCAACACCCATAGTCACATCAACGACCAAAAGGGCTTTTTTAGCTCCAAGTGCGAATTTTGCACCTTGTTAGCCAATACAGATCTATTCAAGTAGTAATCTTCCAAAGGCCGTATCTTTCACATACGATATCAAAAATTCGCAAATGATATACCGTTGGAAAGCTCTTGGAATATACTTTTCAGTGGTGCACTCTATTTTTCAAGATTCTACTGTCATAAAAAATTCAAGTCAACTGTTCATTCAACCCTCCACTTTGGACTCAACAACCAATATCTTCACATCAGATTGTCAAAATTCGGTGATTCCAGCGACATTCGGGAGATATTTCAGTGCTTTTTTTCATCAGTCCACTCACTTTCTTTGGTTTCAGCTCCATGTATCTTTTATTGGTTTTTTGCAACTTGGTGCATTTTCCTGATTCCTGAAACATCTTGAAGCTTGAAGAAGAATTTCATGATCTCGGAGGCATATTTTTAGTTGCATATCTATTTGGAAGTCTTTATTTTCTGTTGAAGGTCAATGCCTTTGTGTTTTTTTGGAGAAAGTTCATTATGGGGCTTGCATATACTCCTTCTTTGGTTATGTTGCATAAGGGTAACTATCAACAATGGAAAGATGGGATCACACACCATCTCCAATCACTTAATCTATTGCCTCATCTATATGGTATAGTTCCTCATCCAAGTGAAGGTATTCATGAATTTGCTTGGAGTTGCAGCAAATACATAGTCTTGGAGATCATTTCTATGCAAGTTGATTGCGATGTTCTGAGTATTATTGATCATTGTGATTGTCCTCATATCCTTTGGACAAAGATTTGGGAGATATATGGAGATTCAGATGCTCCACCATTCCCCGATGGTCATGATTCAAAATGTCATTCCTCAGATCAAGTACCCCATGATGATATTGTTGTGTAGGAAGTTGATTGCCTTGAATCTTCTGAAGAGGTTGACAAGGTTCCTTCAGGTGCTTCTTCTTCATCAGAGACATTTGGTATCCCTTCACATTTAGTGATTCCCTGTCTAGATTCATTGATTGAGGCTTCCACTATCATCATTCATCAAGACACATTCAGTTTTCTAGACTTGACATCACATGATGGCTTTGTTTCAGGTATCACTGACTTGGCTACTTCTTCAGGTTTGGAAGACATTCTTGAGTCTCCTCATCCCTTTGTCTCAACCTTGATTGAGAATCAAGAGACTATCTTGTAGGCACTTGGTTTCTCTTCAGATATTTCATGTATGAGACTTCTTCCCTATCATTCCATTCAGGATTTGAGGTTTCTTCAACATCTACCATTGGATTTGCTTCTTCCTAGCGAGAGACATGTGGTTTGGAAACCTTCGTTGCTTTAGACTTCTTTCAGTGGTTTTGAGGAAACTTCATTTAGGGGGGGCTATCAAGTCTCCATCACATTCATCATATCCATCACACTGTTGTTGGATATTGTTCAACATCAGTTTCTGCATCATCTTGGTTTGTCACCCTCTTCATTGATTGTGGCATCTTCATCATCAGGCAAGGAGACATTTGAACAGAGTTCAGAAACATCATTAGCATCCATCTTCATCCCTTGTTCCTTCAATTCCTATCTGGAATGGGAAGCATCTCTACACTTGCATTTGGTTTTGTTTCTTCCAAAAGGGAGACAAGTTGTTTGTCGACATTGGATCATGTTCTATCTTCAAACACTTAACATCTTTGCAGGTGATCACATCTTTTGAGGGGGGATATATTATCTCTCTCTTTCCTCCCTATGGGGGGGCTATTAAATTGTATCCATGGGACAAATGGAGTACTTGGGGGGTATTTGGGAGTCCTCCATCCTTCCCATCCTATCTCACATTTTTGCATTTTCATCTCCTTTTTGGAGAGGGGTTTTGTTCATACTGGGTTTTCCCCTTTTCTCCGGTTGTGGGAGATTTTTCTGCATCCTCTTAATGTACATGGGTACCTAACATGGCCTCGTATTCAGGACCCATCATCGATCACCATCTCTGCATAATCATTACATTTCCTCCCTAAGTTGAACTTATGGGGGTGTGTTAGTGTAATTAAATTATTTATTACACTAGCATAAGTTAACTTAGGTCATATATCATTTAGTCCTAGGTTGCATTTTTAATAAATCATTTAATAATGGGGTAATATCCCCTTCCATATTTGTAGGGATAAGATTCCTTCTAGAACATGAGTTGTCCTTCTAGAACTTATCTCAACATTTAATATTTTTCTAGATAGCCCTTCACATGTTATCACATGTTGTTAGATCATAACACTTGGCAACATCTCACGCATCTTAGGTTTTCTCTTTTGCCTATATAATTAGGAATTTTGTTCATTTGTAACTGTAGACATCTAAATTTGATCACTTCCATATGATTAAATTTACTGCCTTTCCGTCTATCATATTAAATATTAATTTATTAAATTAATATTATACCTTTTATCTCATATCTGTGAAGTATTTGATTTAATAATTAAATGCTTTATCTTTCATCTTCTTCTTCTCTAAATTAAATAAATACACTAATTTATTTAATTTAGTCATTTTCCCCTTTTAAATCAATTTAAAATTCTCCATTTTCTCTCTCCATGTCACATCCTCCATAATCTTGCCCTAATCTGAATTAATTTAATTAATTCATGATTATGATGTGCATCCTCTTAATCAAAGATTAATGTCACATCCTCCTACATTTGTCACTTGCCTCTAATCTTCCACTAATTAGCCTAATCCAATATTTGCACAACCTTAACCAAGGTCATTAGTTAGATTTAGCACCACTTTTTAGCCAACCTTTGCATTTACCTTCTTTAGGCATTGACCCCCTTTCCCATGTGAATTTTTAATTCACATTTATTTGTCCTAGATTCCCCTCTTTTATATGTGAATTTTTAATTCACATTCTATTTTTTCAAGGCTTCTAGAACCTTAGACTTGTCACAATCTCCACATGTGACCAAGTCCCACCTTTTTGGAGCCCACCTTTTATCCTCTAGATCCTCCTAAGGAATGTGAATGTTTAATTCACATTTATATCCCCAACCACCTTTCCTTTTCCCATGTAGATTTTTGAGGAATTCTAAAATTCCTCAAATGTCCCTTTCACTCCCACTTGGGGACAAAGAATCATTTTTTGAGGAAATCTCCTCACTCCCTAAGGTGCTTGTCCTTCCTCCACCTCATGTACCTTCTTGACACCTCATTTACACCTCATCTTCTCTTTGCCACTTCACCATCCATATGTCAAGATGTGAGGGCTTGTGGATTCTCAACCCACCATAGCCCTTCATCTTGGCTTTGTTGGATCAATCTTGACTGTTGAATTATCTAGAGAATTCAAATTCTCCTATAAATACCCCCTCCTTAAGGGCATTTTCAACACTTAGCCATTTGATAACTACATGCTGCCAATTTGCATTCTCAATCATTTTACCATCATCTAGCTATTCATTCTAATCACTTTGCACATTCAATCTTGCATTTAGTCACTCAAGAAATCATCTAAGGAGCACATAAAATCATCCCAAATAAGGGCCAATCAAGGAGACATCAACAACAAGGAAGATGAAATCGTTTGTATCTTGTTTTGTCTATTTTCCTTCTTGTTTTATCACTCTTTTGGCTAATCTTGAGGTGTCCTTGGTCTTTTATCACTCGTATTTTTAAGTTATTTTGCACGTTAGAGTAGGATAAAATTCTTAGGCTCACATTTTTGGCACGCATGGTGGGACCCACAAACGGGTTCTCACATTTAACCTCCCTTTTTGTTAAGAATCTTGCAGGAAAAGGTCGCAGAAAGGTGGTAGTGCCCTCTGCTTTACCGCAGAAAGGCAGCAGTGCCCTCTTGTCCACTGGAGAAAGGCGACAGCGCCCTACAGCTGAAAGTTTTATTCTCTTCTAACAAGTTTGCTGCAATTAGGGATATATTTAGAAGGTTTTTCTAATACTTTTCTTGCAGTGGGAGGGGCACAACTTTCTATTTTTTTTTAAAAATCTGACAAAGTTTGTTGCAGAAAGGCGGCAGCGCCCTCTTGTTCACTGCAGAAAGGCGGCAGCGCCCTCTGCTTTAACGCAGAAAGGCGGCAGCGCCCTCTGCTTTACCACAGAAAGGCGGCAGCGCCCTCTTGTCCATTGCAGAAAGGCGGCAGTGCCCTCTGCTTTACCGCAGAAAGGTGGCAGCACCACCATTTTACTGCAGAAAGGCGGCAGCGCCCTCTTGTCCACTGCAGAAAGGCGGCAGCGCCCCAAAACAACACAATTTGGAAGGTAAAATAGTCATTTTGGCTTCGTTTTGGCTCTCATTTTTTGCTATTGTCAAGTAATAACCCTCTAACATTGTTTTGGAAAGGATATTAGTTTTTTTTTTGCTAACGTTTTGCAGCGTATTAGGGCGTAATTGATCAAGAACGAAGAAAAAGGTAGCTAACATTTGTTTGCAAGGCCATCTATTTGATTAGATCTGCAAAAAATTATCCTTGTTGTTTTGGAACATAGTCTAATTAGGGGGAATAAACTTCATTACTTGCTGTGATTGTTTGTTCTTGTGTTACCCAAGGAGGCATTAATTTGTTTTCGCTTTCCCCTTGCACTTCGTGTGAGCCTGGAGAGTAGTTGGAAATGGTTAGTGTCTTCTTCTTAGTGAGACCTGCTTGGGGATTTCATCACCCCAAGGGACGATTCCAACCACGCGTACCGGCAGGGTATATAAAGGGGGGAGAATGAAAGTTGTACCCCAATCCAGTCGCGTCGTAATTGGCGGAGCGTCGAAGCTAAGGTGATACCTAGATAGACGTGAAGAGCTGGTCTGAGCCTTTTAGTATCTCGCTGGGGTTCCTGAATTATGCTTGTGACGGACTGGTGTTCACGGTTGTGTCTCACGTACCGAGAGTATATCGAGGACTCCCTAGAAGCCTTGTGCATCCTAGATTAAGACTTTGCCTTGCCATACCCTTAATATTAATCATAGGATTGTGCTTGCTTGTAGTGTTTTCTTGTGAAAAATCTGTCAAATTTTTGATACTTTGGCCTTTATCATTTTGCGTCCTTGCCATAGCCATTGCCATCAAAACCAAACTTTTTCTTACTGCAGAAAGGCAACAGTGCCCCTAATTTTATCGCAGAAAGGCGGCAGCGCCCCTAATTTTACTGCAGAAAGGCGGCAATGCCCCTGATTTTACCGCAGAAAGGCGGCAGCGCCCCTGATTTTACTGCAGAAAGGTGATAGCACCCCTAATTTACTGCAGAAAGCTGTCGACACCCCTGATTTTGCTGACTACGCCCCTGATTTTGCTGTCAACGCCCTGATCTTTGCTACAGAGGGGCGGATTTGCCCTCCTGAACACCTGAAATCATCCCGTTTGGATTCGCTTAGCCTCTAAACCATCATCTAATCATTCCCAACCATTATCTCATCATCCTAAGCCCCCATTTTGTCACTTTAAGCCTCCCAAAACCTCCATTCTATCATTCCAAATCTTTGTTAACCATTATAAATCCCCATTCACTCTCCACAATCATCTTTCACTTTAATTTTCCGTTCAAAAGTCTATACCCTCAACTTTACCATTCACATCGCCAAACACCACCCATAACCAAACCACCTTAAACTTGTATTACAAAGTGGTTACCCAAATTGACCATAGCACTTGAAGTTGATTATTGGTCTTTAACTTCGACCCCAATCAATTCGCTTCCATCTTGAGGTGAATTCGGTGTTGTAAGTTATCATCCTCGGCCCAATCAATCCATTCCTATCTTAAGGTGGATTCGGTGCCGTAATCATCCTCTTAATCAATCAAAGCTCTAAGGTCACCAAGGGTAACTTCTTGTGATCAAGCTTAAGGTTTTTCTCCCACGTCTTTCATCACCCAATCATACCCATCTAATAGTCCAAATCCATCAAAATCAATCATTCGATCAAATTGTCCAATCAACCAAACAATCCAAATCCAATCCAAATCGAATCCAAATCGAATCCAAATCCAATCCAATCCAATCCAATCTAATCCAATTGTGCTAAATCCAATCTAACCCAATCCGATCCAATCCAATCCAATCCAATCTTGCCCAATCGAAATCCAATCCAATCGAAATCCAATCCGATCCAATATATCCCAACAAAATCTAATCAAAATCCAAATCCTATCAAAATCACACCTCATCCAATCACAATCAAATCATTTGACAAAAGCGTTAATCTACTCATCTCACATTTGCATGCCCATTCAGACCCGTTCATAGGCAAAGAAAATGGCCGACCAACAAACCCAGAATACCCAATCAAACAATCCTCAGGATCCCAACAACACAATGAACGTCTCATCAAATCCTAACAAGGGTACCCACATCCCTCATGATCCTCATAATGGTACTTCATCACACTCTAACACTGAAAATCAAAATAACTCGCCACATGGTGAAGAGAGTATGGTTAATCAACCTGAGCTCACACTTGAGGAACATTTTAGTAATCCTGCCAATGTGCAAATGACTGACCGTTTGCTCGAAAAACATGAGGAAGAAATCTTGGCCCACCTAATTGAGAAGGGTGTCAAACCCCCCTCGAATGTTGACTGGTCCAAATATCGGGGTGCCCCATCTAACGCACTCCAAGGGTCACAAGACACACCAGAAGGTTCATACTTCCCCAACGTTCCGCCAGTTGAGGGTTGGCATCAACCTAAATTTGGCAATGCCATTCTTTATCAGGTTAACTATCCCCCACATGCTTCGACTTCAACTATAGGAGGACCTCAAGTGCCTGATCCCAATAATCCTTTTGCCTACGGTATGCCACAAAACATTCCACAACCTCTGCCATTAACGTTAACAGCACCCCCTCCTCCGAATCAACCTCCAGTCAACATTGGGGGCACCTCCTTTGCCGCATCACTTCCACCTCCTGGAACTACAAATACACCATCTCAACAGCTTCACCAACCCAACATTCCACCTCAATTACCTCCACAAGGCACACCCCAGCTAAACGTTCCAAGTGGTACCCAACAACCCCCTTTACAAAACACGTCTGCCTACCTCCGCCATCTCACCAACAACAACCTATACACAATACTTTGGCCTCTTCACAACAACCACCCTACCAATCACAAGGCAATCCATCTTGACCTATCGCTCAGACCATATCCCCCTTTCTCGCATCCATTTTGCGTCTGAAGGGTCAACCACAACACAATATCCCATCTCGGCCCATACAACCTTCGACGTCACAACAACAACCGCCCCAACACTACTACTATCACAATCAACAACAATTTCACCAACAATCACAACTATACCCTCAACACCAACAAACCAACACACAACAACCTACTCCACACTTTTATCAAACAAATCCATATTATACCCCACAACAACAGCCCCCGTATCAACAAAATCCCCCGTCTTACCAGCAAGCCATGTCATCATCCAATCATCCAAACCCGTATTTCAACAATCTGACGCCCCTTCAGCAGGATCCTTTATCATCCTATCATCAGTATCCCCCCAACCCGCCACCCGCTAGTTCAGATTTTTTGGAAATCAAAGCCGCACTTAAGGACCTTCAAGCCGGGGCTACAAAACAATCATTCAAATTTGAGGACATATGCCCATATCCATTTGATCCCTCCATCTCATTAATCCCATTTCCTAAACATTTCGAGATACCAAAATTTGACAAATACAAGGGAGACAAAGACCCTAAGGCTCACTTGCAGGAGTTTTATTCCCAGTGTCAAGAAGTCATGTATAGTGATAACTATCTCTTGCGCCTGTTCCCACGAAGCCTAGCAAGCCATGCCTTAGATTGGTTCATGACTCTCAAAAAGGGGTCCATAAAAACTTTTGCAGACCTGTCAGAAAAGTTTGTATCCTACTTCTCTTTCAATTTGCAGAAGGATACGGACACCTTAGATCTCCTCAAAGAAAAACAACGGGATGGGGAAACCTTTACCAGCTACCTACAATGGTGGCGTGCATTAGCAAGTCGAATGAAGAACCCTCTGAAAGAAAAAGACATGGTCACTCTTTTCGTGGAAAACTCTCATCCTGACATGGCCCACAATTTCAGACTACATTGTGTCACCACTTTCGCAGAGGTAGTGGAAAAGGGACCCATCCTTGAACATGCCCTTATTGCCAAAGGACACATCAAAATACACAGTCATGATAAAGAAAGGTCATTTGGAGATAAACCACGATTCTGGAACAAGAACAAAAATGCGGTGAATGACGGAGTGACAGACACCAAACATGTCCAAGTGGCTAATGCATCCCAAAAGCAACAACAGTCTGTACCCAACGCCATATCTGTACCATAGGGGGCACCTCATCCCCCTCAATAGTCAAGCCAAAAAAATTAGGGGAACACCAAACGTCAATATGCCCAATTGGGTGAACCCCTGAGTGTTGTTTTTAATAAATTGCTACAAATCAATTACCCCATCGCATACCCTGTCACCAAGCCATTTGACGAGTCCAAACCCAAGCCAGCATGGTTTAAAGAAAATGAATATTGTGACTTTCATAAAATCAAGGGACACTCTTTAAATAAGTGTCAGGGTTTGAAAAACTATGTCGAAGATCTCATTGATCGAGGAGATATCAAGGTTGACCCCAGTCAACCTTCGTCGTCCAATGCTCAACTGCGAATCTATCAAAACGCCTTCCCAAACCATAATCAAGGCCCTAGTACCTCCAACAGTAATCCTCAAAACAACAGCACAAATAATGTGAATTACAAGAATGTGCCCTTTAATTACGAGGGTGTTATTCATTACATTGAGTAGGTGGAACCCCGAGTATCCATGATACACGTAAAAGCCAAAGACCCTCAATGTGTTGTTACTACACGACGAGCCTGCATCACCGTCCCTGCAGCCTCTGCATCCACCCAACCGGCTCCTGTAAATTCTTAGTACGACATCCTTGACCACCTAAGGAAGACCCCCGCTCATATATCCATTTTGGATTTGCTTAAGTCTTCCCCGGTACATCAAGAAATCCTCAATAGAGCCCGGCAGGAAACCCATGTGCCAAATGACATCAACCCCACGCAATTCCAAGCATTGGTGGGACACTTGGCTTTGACTCATCACCTGCACTTCAGTCAAGAAGATTTGCCAAACATCGATGTCAATCATAACCGCCCCCTACATATCGAAGTCATAGTTGCCCGCCATAAAATAAAAAGGGTCCTGGTAGATAATGGCTCTGCCCTTAATTTATGTACTTTGAAATTCATAAAACAGGTGGGGTATACTCAAGCGGACTTAAGTAACCAGATCATTACAATCAAAGCTTATGATAATGTAGAATGAAATTCAGAAGGAATTATCAGTCTTCCTATCCAAGTGGGACCTGTACTTCAGTATACTACATGTCATGTCCTTGATCTGGACTTACCATATAATCTCCTCCTTGGCCGCCCATGGCTCCATGCTATGCAAGCTGTCCCTTCCACATATCATCAATGCCTGAAATTCCCCGTCAATGGACAAGAGATCACCATCTATGCCGACCCCCAACCATTCGAATACTGTTGTGCTTTAGAAGCATCTTTTCCCCATTTACATTATTGTCCTGGGGTTGAAATGGGGGCATCCCAATCATCATCCTCTAATCCACCATCCACCATGATAACCACTCCATCCTCCGCCACTGATCCTTTAGTCACCAAAGTCTAGATCATCGACAAAGGGTGTGGGGAATATGAAATGTATACGGCTCTCAATGTAGCCACCATGCCACCATCGCCACACGAGTATGGTCAACCTTCGCAGGCTGCACAAAAAGAAGACAAGATCATCACCTTCAGTGGTAAAAACATTCCTACTACCACTTTTAGATCTCCGAGTGTCAAGATTGATGCACCAGAGGAAGACATAAGCCAATGGGTCTACCGAGAAGAGCCCGAACCAGAAACTCCTCTAAAGAAATATTTTCAGGAAAAATATCCTTGGCCAACAAAGTTCGTGGAAAAACATAACTATCAAGGTAGAGGCCTAGGTAAAGAGGAACAAGGGTGGTTGCAACCCATTGATACACCACAATTACCAAAGAAAGTAGGCATTGGGTATGACAGAAAATAGAAAAGCCCCGCAACATCATCTAATACTTCCAACGGTATCACCATGGACGATGGCTCATTGGCAGACATACCCGAGGAGGAATCTATCATACATGCGTACGATGATGTCGATCACACTGACTTGTCGTCCATGTTCGAATGCCTATCCGTTTGCACCATTAGCCTATCCCTTTGTCACCCTGAACTCATTGATTGGGACCTACATAATACCACACCTGTCAGTATGTCTGCGGACACGTATGTCAACCTTATGGGATTGAGGGAGGATGAACACTCCAGTCGCAAAAATAAAAGTAAGAAAAATAAAAAGTGGTCATCTAGTGAAAACCTCCCTGAGGCACTTCCTGACCTCGAAAAAGTAAAAATAAAGGACGCATCTGAAGGCGAAAACCTCAAAGAG
The DNA here is from genome assembly GCA_007258455.2 of Sequoia sempervirens. Classification (NCBI taxonomy): domain Eukaryota; kingdom Viridiplantae; phylum Streptophyta; class Pinopsida; order Cupressales; family Cupressaceae; genus Sequoia; species Sequoia sempervirens. Next base: position 25,597 of record VDFB02145037.1, read on the forward strand.
GCGCTGGAAGATGGAGATGTTCATCTTCCCCTTATGGGAACTTGTTGATGGTGTTTTCTGCACAGCAACAACTCAGACAAAATACAATATCCTATCTCTCTTGAAAGGTTATTTTCAACAATAAATCACTAAAAATCACCCCAAGGTCTCTCGGGTGTCAGGTCATGACAATGCATAAATAACTCAGATAATATGTGAAAATGCTGGTAATCACAATCGGACCTTACTACAAGCAAACTATATCTTTCCAATTATCAGATTTTGCAATATGATGATCTCTAATCCTAAATCTAACCAGATAATAAAGACATAGCAAAAGATAAGGGTGCAAGAATATGATGAAATCTAAACTATTCCTAAAATGAACAATGCAAATGATAGATATCTGGAATGGACCAATCTCAAATAACCAGTCCTTGATTGACCCACAATGCAATCTTACAAGAACGGTGCAATCTTCTAAGGTATATAGATTTTCAAATCGTAGACATTCATCCACAATCGAACTTAAGCACATGTAAATATATGGTCCAGGTTGACTTCACCAGCCTACTACAATCAGATAGTTACTGGGAGTATAGACCAGAGATTGCTACAAACATTCCAAATATGAAATCATAAACATCATACACCAAACTAAAACTAATTTAACTCTGAACACTAAACCCTAAATCTTCAAGCAATTTGAAAGATAGAACAACAAGAACCATGCAAGATGAATTAACACAAGAGATTGCACCAGGAAAACCACAATGTCTTCAATTGTATTAGATTATCAAAATGCTGCAACAATTCCACTATTCTGTTTACAATACTTGCTTCAAGAATTTCACGAAATGCTCTAACTCTTACTTGTCTCTATTATCTCTTCTCTATATTTCTCATATCTCATGTCTTACAATGAGGAAAAAATGCCTTTATAGCAAATTCTCAAGACATGTCGGCCCAGCCAAACATTTACAAAATAAAACAATTGCCAAAACAAGTCAGCCTTAGGAAAACCAAAATAAGGCACACATTAAATGCCATCTATATCATCAAGGTCGGCCTCGACACGATCCCCAATGTAGTTCGGTCCAATGCATTCCCTAAGATAATAGGGAAGCACAAATCTCAAAATAGGCATTAACTGCCGCCTCCCTTATCCTTGCTCTGAGCTAACGATCCTTGAACCCTCAAAAATGTTCCATCCAATTCGATGACAGGTGGCAAAGGCAAGATCTTAAGTCTGCATTGAATGGAATCAATCTCTTCTTTTGACTAGTCAACAGTCTTATTCCAATTATCCTTATGTGCCTAGTACTTATCCATCACTGCCAAGTAGGTGGCCGCATCATCTAGCTGGTGGCCGGTTATAACACTCTCAGAATCTGGGGCATAAACTTCATGCCACCATTCCCTGAGTTGCTCCAGACTTAGGTATTTGGGAGCAATCTTTCTCCTACCAGTCATAACCTCAAAGAATGCAATGCAGCCCTCATACACCCCAGTAAGATCACCATCTATTTGCTTCTTTCACTTCTGGATCTTTTTCATGGCCTTATGCCAAATCTGCAGAGCCTCAAACCATTCCCAGGGTTCATTTAATCTGGAGGAAGGAAGGATCCCATCCTTAGCCAGTTGTTCTTTACCATGCTCTATGATGACCCTGGATTTCTGCAGCAAGAGGTCAATGTCCTCTTTGTCCTGAGACAACACATGCTCCAATAAATTCTTGGCTCCGACCGCATCCTTCCCAACTGACAGGATATCCTTGATTGCACTATCTCCTTTTACCTGCACATCCTTCAACCAATCTGTTGTAGTTTGAGCAGAGGCTTTCATTTTCTCAATCTCAGAAATAGTTTCCTTAGGTAAGCGACCAGGAATGGCAGAAGAAAAGGGATGGAGAGATTGCAGAGGCCTCATTACATCCTCCAAGCACTTCCTAAGCCTTTCATTTTCTTTTCTAAGCTCATGCTTAGTCTGAGCTTCCTTTCTTAACCTCCCAATGATTACCGCACTGGAGCCTTCATACTCATCAATGTCCTGCTCCATAGATGCCGGTCCAAGGTTAATAGTTTGTACATTGTAATCCTCACCAGTGACATCTTCTCTTGTCTTATCCGCGGCAGGGGTGGCAATGTGGATAACTCGGTTATTCGCTTCATCTCTCTCCATCTTTGAAACCACCTTAGCTGCCTTCTTTTTCTTTCCTTTGCCAATTTTGGACAACATTTCATCCCAATCCAAGGGAGTGTCCTCAACTACTACCTGCTTCTTCCTTGCAATCTGTTTTTCAAGCTAGTCCGGGGTTGTAGGTTCTACCTGGATTTCCTCCGTTCTTGCTTCTTCCTGTTGTTCTGTTGTTTTATCTTGCTCCTTTTCAGGGAGCTGCTCACCTTGATCACCTACTTCAATGTCCACCTCCTATACCGGTGATGGAGTTCTAACAGGGATGTCCTCCTCCTGCTCAGGAAATCCGCCCCCTCTGCCATTTTCCGGAGAATCTTCATACATCACTAGAGGAGAAGGATGCTTTTCTACCTCTTCGGCCTCAAGCCCAACTGCCTCACCAAAGAGTGTCCCTTCCTTGAATGGCTCTGCTTCTTCGCTAGTCTCATGTTCCTCAATCTCCCGCCCAGGCATGCTTGGTGGAGGAGAAGCAACCTTAGGTGGCTCTACAGCTGATACCTTTGGTGAAGGGTCAGTCTTTTGCGCAGTGTCCTTTGGAGAGGGAGTCCTGGATCTCCTCATATAAACTTTAGTCTTCTCTCCTGAACTCTCCGCATCAACAATAGGGGGCTCATCCTTTGATGCATCTTGAACCTTCTTCTTTGAGACCCTGGTTGTTCTGGTTTTCTTTGGCGGTGGAGGAGTACTTTCTTCTTCTGCTTTTTCCAACTCTTCCTCATCAGAGGATCTGCCTATCTTCAAAGCCCGACTTCTTTTCTTCCCTTTAGGCTTCCTTTTTGGTTCCGGCTCACTTTCCTTAGGACCCCTGATTTTTATCTTGAAAGGAGAGCTCTTTTTGGTTTTCCCTTTGGGGTCATCATCCCCGGATTCCTCCGAAGTAGACATTGGGTTGAGGTTTCCCATCAAATTGAAGGTACAAGTTACCTTCTCACTTTCTAGCTCCCAAACCTTATGCTTTAACCAAGAAGAGGTAAATTTCATAACGGGGACCATTAGGTCCTCCAACTCTGTGACCTCATCTTCATTCCAGTTGATTTCCCCGATTGACCTGTCCTTCATAGCTTCATAGGCATGATCCTGTACCAGGTTTCCATCATCCTGCAGTTGGTTCGGGATCAACTTCACATTGTACTGTCTGATCACATCAACAGGAAGCCTGGAGTACCTCTTCTTTCTTGCTTCAAGGTCATCCTTAATGTTAGCTCAATAGTCCTCTAGGTCATCTTTATGCCGATATTCCCTAGTGGCCTTCTTCTATGCCTCTCCCGTGATATCAAAGTTCATCCTTTTGGAATGGAAGGAGAAACCATATGCTGCTAATTCATCTCCTGCAGTGTGTGCTGATTGGATGGAAGGGCACACTTCTGCCACACCAATTCCAAAAGGGAAATCTCCACCAAAACCCGTCTTATGCTTTTCCTTCTTTACAATGGCATCAAACTCACAAATCTGTCTGACAATTTCCAATAGCACAATGTGATCTGTGGGGTATCTAGGTAACCTGTATGGAGCGACCGGGCATCCATCAATCCTAATGTAGGTGAAGGTGGGAAATTGAATAAACCAGGCCCCATAATTCTTTATCAACCCCTTGGATCCATCTGACAGTCTTACATGCTCGACATTCTGGAGCATCCTTGTGATATGCATTGTGAATGCATCATTAGCCCTCCTGTAGTCTTTGTGTCCTAGGTGCAACTCTGGGTATACTTCATAAACTATGTCCTGTTCGAATGTCCCTTGTGGATTCAAACCCCTGTATGGGTAGAATCTGGCAAGCACATACATCACATAAGAGGACATGGTGAACCTCTTGGTCTCCAGAACATCTCTCAGCTGTTTGTCAATTATGGTGCTGATAAGCCCTGCCTAGTGGTAGTTGGTTCCCTGTTCAATTTTGGTGATCACATGGACCATCCAATTCTCCAATACTCCAATAGTCTTCAAACCTGCCACCCTGCTAAAAAATGTTATGGCATCATAAATATCTGATCTAAATTTGATCCTATGCAACTGCTTGGGCAGTTTAGAGTGATGTGATTTTGGCTTCTCCAACCAAGAGTTGATCACCTGTTAAGCTTTGGTTGGCTCATTCTCATAATATGTCCGGGCCAAGTCCATGTTTAAAGCACGCACAGAAGGCAGATCAGGCACGTCGAAGGCTTGTGCAATGGAAACAGGACTGAAGTTGGCCAAAACTCTTCCCTCAGTGCTGACAACCCTTTGTGTATCAAAATCATACTGCCGGGCACACTCCAAGATCAACTCATAACATTGGATTACAGGAGGAAACCCTGCCACATGCACTAGCCCGGACTTCATCATGCCATTCCTTAGGACTGACAAATTCTTCTCAACTGTCCTCTGTTTGAACTCCTCGTACCTCCAGGCCCCCACATTGGTGTCTGACACTTCTGACCATACGGAAGATATCTTTCTTTCAGGAAGCTGACCCTTAGTATCTAACCTTAATCTTTCTGCCTCTGAGATAGATGACCCCTCCGTGTCACCCTTGGACTTTCCTGCTGCAGCCTTGCTTGATTCGGCCTACATTCACAAAGGACATCATTATTATTCAATTATCATGCATATTCCAATCCAAAGGTTAGCCTAAAATCATATAAAGCGATTAAAATCCACCACAAACTGCTAATCTTTGAAGATCTAGAAAAATAAAGCAGTCCGGGAAAACCATGCAAACTGGAAAAATCTCGTCGGGGCGGAATTTCGGAGAAATCCGACCCAGACGGATTCTCGCTGCGAAAGCATCATCAGTCACATAAATCGTTAGTTCAGCCAAAAGATGATCAGATTATCCTATAATTTGTTCATTAGCAATAAGAAATAAGCAATTAGCATTCACTCCATTAATCCTATCTTCGGAAAATCAAAAAGGATAAAGCCAGACAGGAAAACCGGAAAAGTCCGGATGGGATGGATTTTTGCGGACAGTTCGAAATGTTTCGGTAAGTACTCCACTCCGCGGAATTAGCCTAAACCAGGAAAATCCAGGTGCACAGAAATTTCGCGGACATCACGGAAACCCGATGAACTGCGACGTGTGAACCAGCGACTGAACGATTATGTAAACTTCTTCACTTGGATTCTAATGATTTCAAAGTCGTCGCCAACCAACAAGATTCAGAATGTGAATGGGCTTAAGGTCTCAAGGCTTTCAAATGACGAATCCTCATGCCAAAACAACGATGCCCTAATTTCGATAACCAAACACACGTCATTAAAACCAGGATAAGCTTAAGATTTCAAAGAAAATTATCATTTGGGCGATCAATCAATATGCACGAGGATTTCCCAAGGTGTGAGCAGGTTGGGCCGAATCATAAGTCATGAAATCGCAATAACCCTATTCGGCCTTGGCATGGCAAATTTGAGTGAATGAACCAAAACCCTAATCATCCCAGAATATGATGAACGACACACTCAGGGGCTAGTCCTATTCAGACAGGGCTACAAAAACGCATCCGACTCTCAATTGATAAACAAAACGCGCGCAGAGAGGATGATGAAAACTGGTGAAGGGAAAAGTCAAACCCTAGCTCTATAAATACAAAATCCTAATCAAGCAAAGGCTGACCCGAAATGATCATTATTCAGTACAGAAACACTCAATCATCACGTAAGCAAATGAAAAGGCCAATGATAACCTACCATGGATCAATCTAGTTGAAACTCGAGGTCGAAGAAGCAACCATGAAGCAAACACGTCCTAGCAATGGAAACCTTAATCAGCACCAAACAATCCACACGCAAGCAACTCAGGATCAACGCTCAAAGCTCGAATGGAGAAAGCAGTTCAGACGCCAAGGCAGCAAACAAGTGAATGATGGAGTTAAAATGATGCTTAGAAGGTTTTAAATCAACCCATTTACACCACTGAGCAAGGTACCTCAGTCATTAATGAGCGACAAGACGCGTCTGACAAATCTGGAAACCCGAGCTCCAGACGAAATTTCGGAAAATCCCAAGATACGCAGAAATCCGGATGAACACAGATTTCGCGGAAATGCAGAAACCGGGAATATAACGAAGTTCGGGATTTTAGCACAGTCTGGGAAAATCCACCAAAACAGGAAAATCCTGGAGTTAGGCAGAAACTCAGATTCAGAAAATTCAACAATGAACAGACCATGAACTAGAGCCCGGGAAAATCCGCCGGAGCTGGAAAATCCTGGATTTAGGTGAAAACCCGGATTTTGTTTAAAACTCAATTTTAGCCAATTCAAGCCTCAAGGCAAGATCAAAGCTAGCAAAGCCAACATATCAAGACCCCAAAAGATAGATCCAATAAAACCAAAGGTCAAAAGACATCTGAAAAGAGGGTCCCTACTCCAAGTGGGGCGTGTGTGCAAAAACTGCACAACAGAACTCAGCTATCTGCCAAATCATCTATTTTGATTGAAGAGACGCAAGAAGTTAATTTGGGAATTTTGAAAGTCCTAAGATCACCTATGTAGCCAAGTCACTCTCCGAACAAGAGTATCTGGTCTTTGTGCAGCTACTTCGAGAAGGAATCATCAACTTTTCCTGGTCATACTCAGACATTCCAGGCTTAGACCCTGCTTTAGTGGTTCATCACTTAGACATTCGCCCAGACGCCAAACCTGTCAAGCAAAAACTCTACAAGATGCATCCGCAAGTCGCGTTGTTAGTCAAAAAGGAATTGGAAAAGTTGTTGGACGCGGGTTTTATCAGACCAATTGACTACTCCGAATGGATCTCCAATATAGTCCCAGTTGCCAAACCAAATGGAGACATTCGGGTCTACACAGACTTCAGCGATCTTAACAAAGCTTGCCCAAAAGACAATTTCCCTCTTCCTAACATTGACATGTTAGTCGACCTAACAGCATGACATGAGATGTTATCCCTTATGGACGGCTTCTCTAGTTATAACCAGATTCGAATTGCACCTGAAGACCAACACAAAACCGCCTTCACAACTCCTTGGGGCACTTTTTGTTACAATGTTATGCCCTTTGGTCTCAAAAATGCGGGGGCAACGTATCAGAGAGCCATGACGGTTATCTTCCATGACCTCATCCATATCATCATGGAAGACTATGTTGATGACTTATTAGGGAAATCCAAAACACGAGCAGAACATCCCGCCATCCTGAAAAGGATATTTGAGCGGTTAGAGCATTATAAGTTGCGGCTGAATCCGAAAAAGTGTGTCTTTGGGGTCACGTCAAGGAAATTGCTGGGTTTCATAGTCTCTCGCAGAGGTATTGAAGTTGATCCCGCCAAGGTAAAGGCTATTCTGGGCATGCCACCTCCACGCAATCTAAAGCAGTTAAGAAGCCTCCAGGGAAAGATGCAGTCCATCCGTCGGTTCATAGCCCAGCTCGCAGATAAATGTCAGCCATTTACCCATCTTTTGAAGAAAGATTCCACCTGACGGACCCCACAGTGTCAAATAGGTTTTGATAAAATTAAGGAATATTTAGCTCATCTACCAATTTTGATGCCACCTATTCCAGGAAAACCCCTCCTGCTTTATATCTCTGCTACCTCAGTCGCACTGGGGGCATTATTGGCGCAACATGATGAGTCATTCAAAGAGAGGGCAATCTACTACATCAGCCGAACACTAGTTGGCTATGAGTTAAATCACTCCCCTATGGAAAAAGCTTGCCTAGCACTGGTTTTCAGCACACAGAAACTCCGCCATTACATGCTCAGTCATCCGGTCAAATTAATCGCTAAAATTGATCCCTTGAAGTATCTGTTATCTAGAACCACTTTGACTGGTCGCATGGCCAAATGGGTCATACTCCTCAGTGAATTTGACATAGATTATGTAGAACGAAAAGCTATAAAAGGATAGGTTATTGCTGATCAATTGGCTGAAGCACCATTGGTAGATGCTTACCCCTTAGACACTGAATTCCCGGATGAAGAAATCTACACAGTGACAGAAGCACCAACTTGGACGTTATATTTCGATGGCTCATACACTCATAGTGGATCTAGGGCAGGAATTCTATTAGTCACTCCTCAAGGTGACTACATCCCAAAATCATTCAGGATAGCGTTTCCATGTACCAACAATATGGTAGAATACGAAGCTCTCCTCACCGGCCTCAAAATTGCAAAATAGTGGCGCATAACCCATTTGAAAGTCTTTGGTGATTCTTTGCTGGTTATTAGACAAGTTAATGATGAATTCCTCACAAAAGATGATAAACTGTTACCCTATAAACGCATGGAGGATGATTTCAAGAAATATTTCACCTCCATACAGTTTGACCAAATCCCGTGGATACAGAATAAAGCAGTAGATGCCATGGCCACTATTGGTTCTTTGATTGACATGCCCAAGGATCAAACAGAGTGTGAGTTTCTTGTCGAACAACTTTTAATCCCTACATATGATGTTCCTGAGATTGACATGGTGTGCGATATTGTAGGTCCCATCTCCCCGTGGTACCGAGACATATACACTTACCTCCGTGATAACATCATACCCCTAGAACTTACACGCAACCAACGTAAATCCTTTATCCATCGTTCTTCCCGATACATCATTGTTGGTGATACACTTTATCGTCGTGGGTATGATGGAATCCTCCTTAGATGTCTGAATGAGACCGAGGCTCAAACAGTACTAACAGAAGTACATGGTGGTATTTGTGGGGCTCACTCAAATGGTATAGCTCTGGCCAAAAGGATCTTACGGGCTGGATATTATTGGCCTACATTGGAACATGATGCTTGCGAATTTGTGAAGAAATGCCTTCCATGTCAACAACATGCGGATTTGATCCACGCTCCAGCACAAGATCTTCAGCCTCTCCTAGCACCGTGGCTGTTTTCTCAATGGGGTTTTGACTTGATTGGAAAGATTTACCCACCATCATCCGACGACCATACATTCATCATCACTGCAACTGAGTACTTCACCAAATGGGTGGAAGCAATGCCACTCTCACAAATTACCGGTACTCAGATTTCCAAGTTCATCCTCTACCATATTCTCTACAGATATGGTATCCCATCCACCATCATTTCTGATAACGGAAAACCTTTTAAAAACCAAGCCATGAAACACCTCTGCGACACCATCCATATCCAGCATCGTTGGTCAACGCCTTATTACCCTCAGGGTAATGGTCAGGCAAAAGCAACCAACAAGACCCTCATCCACATTCTCAAAAAGGTTGTCAATAACACTGGACAAGATTGGCACCTCCATATTCATCCTGCCCTTTGGGCATATCGCACATCCATCCGCACCCCGAAAGGTGCCACCCCCTACTCTTTAGTATACGGTGCTGAAGCCGTCTTTCCAATCGAAGTTGAGCTCCCCTCATTGAGAATTTCTTTGAAGAACCTTATCAGTGAAGAAGACGCTTGTGTTGCACGGTTGGCACAGCTAGAGTTACTGGATGAGCGGAGAATAAGAGCCTATGACCATCTGCAAGCATACTAGAATCATCTCAAACGTCATTACAATAAAAAGGTCCGTCCTACACAATTCCAGGTTGGTGAGCTTGTCCTCAAAGAAAACCAACGCACTCAGCAAGACCGTGACAAGAAAGGAAAATTTGAGGCAAACTGGCTAGGGCCGTATATCATAACTAGCAAATATGGATCTGGAGCCTACAGGTTGACTACTCTAGAAGGAGATCCCCTTGACGAACCTTTCAATATTCTCCATCTGAAAAGGTTCTACGCTTAAGTCCACTTGATCTACCCAATCAAAAAATCAAAAAATCAAAAAAGTAAAAAAAATAAAAAAATCCTATGGTGAAAACCACCTCTTGGGGGCGCCTTGGATAAGTATGGATGGTGAAAACCTGTTAGCAGGCGTCATCCATAGAGGGTTTAATCACTATCTACCAAACATCCTAGTTATTTTATGTTTTAATCTGCACTATCATCCCCACCCGCATCAGCCTAGGCCACTTGGTATTTGTTGATTGAGCATTGGACGGCCCACCTTACCTATCCCTCATCCTGAGCTTTTTTATATCCCACTTTGAGCTTATGTCTTTCACTCCCTTTTGTTGGTGGTCCGTGTCATCATGTAGGATCATCCATCGTGTCGGTCTCCACCTAGATCTCATCCTCCTACATCGCTTTCATCCCTTCTCGAACTACGTTGCCCCTGTGCTGTCACGTAGGCAAGGCTGATCACTCGATCTACCCCCGGGGCATTCTTGGATCAACGTGTTTTGGTCCTCCATCAATTTGTCTTCACTAGTCCCTTTTCACTTTTATCCATAGTCTTTTTATCGAACTACGTTGCCCCTACGCTTTCACGTAGGCAAGGTTGGTCATTTGATCCTCCCCCGGGGCATTTGTCTGTCGTGTTCTGTGTCCTTCATCATCGGTCACCATTGTCTTCTTTCCGCTTTATCCATGGTCTTTTTCCATGAACTACGAGGGCTCTGCACTTTCACGTAGGCAAGGCTAATCTCTGATCGGCCCCCGAGCCCCTAGGTCTTTAGGTTGTGTCTTGTCTCCCTTGCGTTGTGTCATCAAGCTATGCCTTTATCTAGCTGGTCCTTAACAAACAAGACCCATTTGTACCAACGAATCTAATCAATTTTGAATATCCTATATCATATCAATCTTTTCACTTAGTATCTATCATAGGTCTCATCAGGATACATCCTTCCTAACAGACCTCATCAATTCCATCTATCCCCTTGATCCTATGGCAATGGACATTTGAAATTGATTGCGATCTTTTGATGCTTTTGGTTTTTGTTTATCATTTGGGCTCCCTATCATCACTTATCAAGGCCGCCATAATCCATTATATTATGGCATGTTTTGATTGGTCCACATAGGGGCATATCTTGATCTTGTCTTTGATTGTGTCTTCTTGTTGTCCCACATAGTACCCACCAAGATCCTCGAGATCTTGTGTTGTGTTGGGGCATCCTTTTGTGCTTGTGGTTATCTCAATACCGGACCCGAACAAGGTCTTCGTGACTTTGGGGTATTGGGATGGCCTTCTTGTCTGGCGTGTTTGTATAATGCATTAGACACTAATCTACCTCGGTCCTCCATACCTTGGTGTATCGTGTCTTATGCTATATCAAAAACCAGTGCTCCAAAGATGACAAATTGAATTAGGATTGCATTTTCATAATCATTGCATTAACACTCACCCTATAGTTTTGGTTGTGCAAATACTTTCCCCCATTCTTTTCCATTCTTCTCAGGATACTGATACTTTTTGACAGATGCCAAATGACATCCATCTTCACAATCACCACATACCCACCTCCCATTATCATGACAGTTCTTATTGGCACTTATGGTCATGTGTTATTTCCTCTAAAATTACAAAAGCACTATTACATATATCCATCGTCACATACATCACCCCATGTTAGGTTCGTATATCCATTGTCACCTGCATCACCACATGTTAGGTCCATATATCCATCGTCACCTGCATCACCACATGTTAAATCTATACATACATTGCCACTTGCATCACAAAGTGTCAGACTCATAATACATCACATCTTGCATATATAAAATGTTCATACAAAATCCATCATACACATATGCATATATGACAAACAAGTCAACTAGGCATCCATATATATAAATCATCATAGATCCCACATGAACATATAACATATCACCATGCGCATATTTGCATCAATAAAATTATTCGCATTCCACAAGTACATACATCCAATCATCCACATGAACATCTTATATCATGAACATGTGCATAAATAAACCAACACATGAGCATAAATAAACCAAATGCGTCCATCCACATAAACATGTAATACCATATACACATGCATATAATCCCCCATCATAAAGGGAAACATACTACATGGTGTCAATAAGAACTGTCCCATATCAAAATAATATAATATCTGTCACATGTCCAGCATACATCACATGATAAAATATAAAATCCAGAGATGTAGAACATCTCTGATCTCTATCAATAAATCCTGCATACTCCATCCTGCATCTATCAAAAACTCAATAGCCTATCACCTCCCAAATGAACTCCCCACATCTGATCTCTGTGGAGACTCAAGTCCTGCTCCTCTGCCTAGTGAAACACTTGGTGAATCACTGTAACCACGAGTCCGCGTCCCCAATGACTAAGATGGTGCTGGCATCTGAGGTGTCTGCCTAGTATAACGGAATGTCCACTGTGCCGGATAAGGGACTGCAGAATAATAAGCATCCATCCAAAAACCTGCCTCCCTCATGCTCTCCTCTCACTCTGCAACCTGGACCCAAGCGACATTCCGCTCGTGATGATACCTATCTCGGTCCCTAGTAATAGCTCTCCTCTCCTGCTCCCATGCCTCCTGCGCCAACTCCGCCTGTAATCTATCCCTCATCTCCTCTGCAGCCGATGCCCGTGCCACCACTGCATCCCTCTCTCTCTCCACAATCTGCATATCCGCTCCTGTCATCCCACTCACACCATGACCTATCGGAACACGAGCCATTGCCGCATCTCTCTCTGTCTGTAGGGTTTGCATCTGCATCTCTACTGCATCTCTCTCCCTCTCAGCCCCCTGTGCCCAAGCCATTGTCGCATCTCTATCCCTCTGGAGAGCCTATGCCCGCAGCTTTGCCGAATCCCTCTCTCTCCAGAGAGTCACTACCTCTGCTACCGCCTCATCTCTCCCTCTCTGTAATGACTGTATCTCTGCCTCTGCCACGGCTCTCTCACTCTGAATGCGTGCCTGTGTCGCATCCCTCTCTGCCTCCATCACCTGTACCTACACCTGTGTTGTGTCCCTCTCGGCCCGCATAATCCGTGCCTGCTCTACTGCCAGGGCCTCCCTCTCCTGCATCAACCCCATATCTCCAAGTGCCTGCTCAAGATAATGTACCCTGTCCTGAAGCTCGTCCCAGTCCTGCTGGAGATCTCCTGACTGCTGACTAGTACATCCTGCTCCCTGATCAGCTCCCTGCTTTGTCCTCCCCTTTGGCTCCCCCCTGGCCTGTAAAACCACGACCTCTGCCTGCAATCTGTCGCGGTCCCATGTCATACTAGTCAACTCTCCTTGTATCCTCTGCACCTCTGACCGTGCCCTGTCTCTCTCCTCCACCGCTCCCCCCAGCTCAAAAACCATGTTCTCATAATCTCTCAATGACTCCCGCTCTACTCTGGCTAGCTCGGCCTCAAGAGCCCTCACTCTCCGCTTCGCCATCCGTACTCTCGCCTCTGCTCCTCTCGCCTGCACAATGGGATCCTCTGGTACATAAGGAACTAAAGCTAATGACTCTACTGCTGCAACATCCTCCGCCGCCGCATCCCTGTCCACATCCATCGCATCCTCCTCCCCAACTGCCTGCTCTGTCTCCTCCCCAACCGCCTACTCTGTCTCCTCCTTCCCAACCATCACCTTATCCTCCCCAACCACCACATCCTCCTCCCCAACCACCTGCTCTGTCTCATCCTCCCCACCTGCTGGCTGCTCCTGTCGCTGCTCCTGGTCCTCCACAATCCGATGAACCCGAAATCGTCTCGCCTCTCCCTGTCTCTCAACCACGAATCGATGTCGTGGTGACCTCCTCTCCTCTCCTGGTGCTGCTCTCACCTCCTCCTCTTCGCTCTCTAGCTCTTGATGAGCCTCATGACTCTCTACAGTCGGCCGAACCCGCAACCGTCGTGGCTGCCCATGTCATCCTACCACAAACTGTCTCCTCCCCTCCTCTGCGGCATCCCTCGCACCTACCACCTCCACATCCTCCATATCATCCACATCCATCACCTCCTCCACCCTCTGCTCCCCTTGGGCTCTCTGTGGCTGCCCCCTCTCCCGCTGCTGACCCTCTCTGTCCACCCTCTACTCCCCTTGGGCTCTCTGTGGCTGCCTCCTCTCCCGCTGGCGACCCTCTCTCTGGCCTCATCTCTGATGTCTCCTCCTCCTCCTCCCTGCTTTGCCTGCCTGCTCTCTCTCATCCCCCTCGGACTCCTTCTGTCCCCCCTCATCTACCATTGCCGCCTCTCGTCGCTGCTGCTCCCCTCCTCTCCTCTCCCTCCGTGGTCTCTGCTCATCCGCTGGACCAGCTCCCGCTACCCTCAAAATACGCTGAACAGGCGTAATCCTCTCCCATAACCTGTTCTGGAACCACCTCCGGTATCGCTCGATCACCACCGGCACCTGCTCTCCTCCTACTCTCCCTGGATAAGCCGCCTATCCTACTGCCCTCCATGATGCTCTTCCTGTCGCTGGTGCTATGCGGCCTCCCCATGGTAGCTCTCTACTATACCGCCAGAACAGGATAGGCGCTGCCAGAATATCTTGTATCACCCCAAACTGTCTCAGCACTCTGTCTGGTCGATGAGACTCTACTATGCGCTATAGAGTACCAATAATAAAACATCGGCTCAGCAAATACCCCTCATGACTCCTCGTATCCATCCATCCCCTGAACTTCCGCGCCCTATATGGCCGCCACTCTATGTCCCCCGAACGCAGATCATCAAATGCTCTCCTCCACCCCTCCATCTCCCCTTGCATCTCATAGCGGAAAACCCACCCTCTCTCCTCCCCATACTCCCACGCTACGAGCTCACAGTCATCCACTGTCCCTCTCCTCACCACTATTGGCCTAGTCACTGCAATATGCTCCCACGCCCAAATCTGCAGTAGCGTCACATGTGTCACACTCGATACCTCCCGGTAGCAGATCCCGTGCATATCTCTGTACAGTTGAGCCAATACACATGAACCCCACGAAAAACGGTCCCCCCCGCCACTCGACAATGTGGCGGATCACCTCCATATAGCGTAGGTTACATAACCGTCTACTCCGATCCGGTAACAGTATCCCACTAATCAGCCCACACAGGAATAACGGTAAAGCTGGCACCCCTACTGCCAAACACCCATCCAAATCCAACTGCCCTTCACTAGGGGCAACGTCACATGACCAAACAATACTCTCATGGTCTCCTATAACTCCGCTCCTGTGGACACCACCTCGCTCACTAACTGGCCGACAATCGGCAGCCTCAGGATACGCCACACATCCTCCAACGTCACTGTCATCTCTCCTGTAGGGAAATGAAATGTCGATGTCTCTGAGCTCCATCTCTCTATCAATGCTGTTAACATCGTTGGATGTGCTCGGACCTCGGGAAACTGAACATAGTGACCTAAACCTGCATGATCCAACGCCGCCTGATCCTCCCCGTTCATCACTGCTATCGTCACCACCATCACCTCGAACCGTCGCTCATGTACTCATAACCGCTCAAAGCTCTACATACACAAACACTTTATCATTAGTCCATTTTCTTGTTTTCGTCTTTTCTCTTATTTCTTACGTTTTTACCTTTGCCCTCCCCCCGTTGGGTTAAATTCCCCCCTTATCGAACGGCCTTGCCCCCGATCGGACGGCTTTGCGCCCCGCCGCAGCAGGGTGGGACCGCCCCAGGCGCGGCGCCACAGCCGTGAAAGCGGGAACCGCCCGGCAAAAGCGGCTCACGCCCGGCGGGCGGTCGCGCCCAGCAGCGGGTGGGGCGCCCTCTGGCAGCGGCTCCGCCCCGGCGGCAGATGCCTTACAGGCGGCAGCCGCCTCGCCACAGCGAGCGCTGCGCCCGGGCGGGGCAACGCGCCTCCGTGGCTGGACCACACCCCAACCCAGGCGGCCCGTGCCCGCCCGGCGTAGTGGGGCGGGCCGGGGAGCCGCGCCCGCCGCAGCCCAGGCGGGGCAAATCCCCGCGAAGCATTGCGCCCGCCAGTAGTAAGGACACGCTCCGGGCGAGCAACTCCGCCCAGGCGCGCGATGCGTAGCGCCACAGTTTGGGGTAGCTTCACCCCGACTCTCCCCTCATGATTTTGTTGCCCTTTTCAAGTTTTTTTTTAACAAACTAATTAAGACCCGTTTTTTCTCATTTTCTTCCTTAACAAAACCCACGTTTTCAAATTTTAATTTTTTGCGTAAAAAGTGCATAAATTTAATAAGAGGGTTTTGTTACTACGCACATGTTGTCCGCCCGCGCCCCCGCTGTATAATGCCCATACCTCGTCTGCCCGGTGCACGATCGCTGTGTCATTGTCCGTCGGCATCGTTCGTCCTCGTCAATTTCCTCTCCTCTATTCTCTTTCTCTCAACTGCTACAGTGAAAATGACCAAGGTAATTTTTAAAATTACCTTTTTAACCCTTCCTCCAAAATGGTATTTTTTACCTTTTATTTAACTTTTTATTCGTCCAACTAATCCCAAACTTCTCGAGGTTGTCATTTGCAAACCGTGTGTCGAATCACCTCCGTTCAAAAACCAAAATTGCTTAGTTTTTCGAGCTCTATCCAATGGTGTCTTTCTTTTTTTTCTATCGAGACATCGTCTGGGGACCCCCTTTTTCCTCCCCCGACCGCCCTCTCGAGGGGGCATACCCTCTTACCATTCCTCCATTCCTTCAGCCTGGTCATTGGGGCATCATTAACCTTTTCCACGCTAGGGGCATCACCATCTGTCACTTCCTACCTCATTTGCATTTTATTTTTCTTCGAAACACTGTTATCCTAACAATATTTCGAAGAGGGGCAAAATGTAGACATCTAAATTTGATCACTTCCATATGATTAAATTTACTGCCTTTCTGTCTATCATATTAAATATTAATTTATTAAATTAATATTATACCTTTTATCTCATATCTGTGAAATATTTGATTTAATAATTAAATGCTTTATCTTTCATCTTCTTCTCTAAATTAAATAAATACACTAATTTATTTAATTTAGTTATTTTCCCCTTTTAAATCAATTTAAAATTCTCCATTTTCTCTCTCCATGTCACATCCTCCATAATCTTGCCCTAATCTGAATTAATTTAATTAATTCATGATTATGATGTGCATCGTCTTAATCAAAGATTAATGTCACATCCTCCTACATTTGTCACTTGCCTCTAATCTTCCACTAATTAGCCTAATCCAATATTTGCACAACCTTAACCAAGGTCATTAGCTAGATTTAGCACCACTTTTTAGCCAACCTTTGCATTTACCTTCTTTTGGCATTGACCCCCTTTCCCATGTGAATTTTTAATTCACATTTATTTGTCCTAGATTCCCCTCTTTTATATGTGAATTTTTAATTCACATTCTATCTTTTCAAGGCTTCTAGAACCTTAGACTTGTCACAATCTCCACATGTGACCAAGTCCCACCTTTTTGGAGCCCACCTTTTATCTTCTAGATCCTCCTAAGGAATGTGAATGTTTAATTCACATTTATATCCCCAACCACCTTTCCTTTTCCCATGTAGATTTTTGAGGAATTCTAAAATTCCTCAAATGTCCCTTTCACTCCCACTTGGGGATAAGGAATCCCTTTTTGAGGAAATCTCCTCACTCCCCAAGGTGCTTGTCCTTCCTCCACCTCATGTACCTTCTTGACACCTCATTTACACCTCATCTTCTCTTTGCCACTTCACCATCCACATGTCAAGATGTGAGGGCTTGTGGATTCTCAACCCACCATAGCCCTTCATCTTGGCCTTGTTGAATCAATCTTGACCGTTGAATTCTCTAGAGAATTCAAATTCTCCTATAAATACCCCCTCCTTAAGGCATTTTCAACACTTAGCCATTTGATAACTACATGCTACCAATTTGCATTCTCAATCATTTTACCATCATCTAGCTATCCATTCTAATCACTTTGCACATTCAATCTTGCATTTAGTCACTCAAGAAATCATCTAAGGAGCACACAAAATCATCCCAAGTAAGGGCCAATCAAGGAGACATCAACAACAAGGAAGATGAAATCGTTTGTATCTTGTTTTGTCCATTTTCCTTCTTGTTTTATCACTCTTTTGGCTAATCTTGAGGTGTCCTTGGTCTTTTATCACTCGTATTTTTAAGTTATTTTGCACGTTAGAGTAGGATAAAATTCTTAGGCTCACAGTAACATATCATATTATATCATATCATATCATATCATATCAATATAGAATCTTTATTCAACATTCCATTGTTGCAACACTTTCCTTTGTGGCTGATTATCTTTCATGGAAAAGGTCCTTTATTGAAGATTCAAAAGCTTCAGGGACTGTGCATCCATAATCTCAACACATAGTACAAATGCATAGAGCGAAGAAGAAAGGTTTTCAACTCTTTGCTATAAAAATGGAGAAACTTGAGTAATGTAGTGAGTTCATTTCTCAAGATGATATGGTATTTTATGGACCTTAAGATCCCCAAGATGTCAAGGAAGGTGAGAGGGTGGAATCTGGGAAGATGGATATGGAGAAATATCCTATCCTACAAAAATGTATGGATGTATTTCCAGATGAGCTACCTAAATTACGTCCCAAAAGAGTGTTTGATTTCTCCATTGTCATAGTTCTAGGGGAAGAGCCTATATCCAAAGTTCCTTAGACGATTCCAAAATGGAATTAATGGAGTTAAAAGCAAGAAATTAGAGGAATTATTGTCCAAGGGGAAAATTAGACCTAGTATTTTATCTTGGGGAGGGTCTGTTATCTTTGTGAAGAAGAAGGATGACACACTGTGCTTGTGCATCGATTATCTCCTACTTAATAAGGCAATGATAAAGAATAAGTATTTGCTGCCACATATTGATGATCTCTTTGATTAGATGTGAGAAGCAATAGTATTTTCAAAAATTGATCTACGGTCGGGATATCATCAACTAAGGATCAAGGATGGAGTTATTTTCAAGATAGCTTTTAGGACAAGATATGGTCATTATGAGTTCATAGTCCTACCTTTTTGGATCGATGAATGCACTTGCAACATTCATGAACCTAGTGAATAATGTGTTCAAAGACTCTTTCAAAAAATTTATGTTGGACTTTTTGGATGATATTCTTATCTATTCTAAAAATGAAGAGGAACATCTCAAGAATATATAGATTTTTCTCCAATGATTGAGAGAACATAATATATATGGAAAACTCTCTAAGTGTACTTTCTTTCAAAAAGAAGTACAGTATATGGGTCATGTGATTTTAGTTGATGGGATTGTAGTTGATCTAGCTAAAATAAAAGTGGTACTTGAATGGCTAGTGCCTAAGAATGTATCGGAAGTTAGAAGTTTTATGGGCCTGGCTGGGTACTATTGAAAGTTTCTTGCCAAATTTTCTAGGATAGATTTTCCTATTACCTCCTTATAGAGAAAAGGGATTTTTTTTTTAATGAACAGAGAAATGTCAAGTGACATTTGATTAACTCAAAGAGAGATTGACCACAACTCCGATATTGAAGGCACCAAATATAGATGGTAACTTTATTGTTATCATTGATGGGTATGTGCAGGATCATCATGGAAAAAACAAGCTCTTAAGTGGCGAAAAATTTAGAAAAATCTGAGTTAGGCAACTTGACATAAAAATTTGAATAAGTTATCTATATTATTTCAAAAATATGTAAGAATAGAATTTGTAGCAAATTGAATGTAGTTTCTAAACTACTAGGTTTATTTTATAAAAAAATATATCTATTTGGTGAAAATTTGAAATTTCAGTGCAGTAGTACTTGAATTTCAGGAAAAAAATAAGAAGTAGGTGTCTATTTGACCACCCTAACCACAATAAAATGATAATATTTTAGATATAAGTAGAGGACTCATGTCCCGATGTGATGCATATTTTTTTGTAGTTTTTTCCAAGTAAATAATTAAATATGAATTTTTTATTACAACTTTTAAAAAATATAAAAACTCGTATGGGTAAGTGCACCAAGATGGTTCCCAAAAAAGGGGCTTAAGTGGCCACTTTTTTTTCTGAAATCAGGAAATACTAACCTTGGACGTGAAATTGAGGATAGCTACACTCAAAATTTTTAGATGGAACAAAAACAAGGACCGCATTGCTCTGAGTCGACTTTCTAAACTACTAATTTATTTTGAAAATGGTTGAGATTAAGGGGTTCAAAAGAGGGACACACACAAATTGTTGTTGTTTCTGTCATAAAAACATAACATAGCAAGTCTTGTGTGACCAGAGCACGGTGGACTTTTTTGTAGTATTTTTAAAATCGCTCTGGTCAGAAGTTAGATAACAGTATGTAGTAAGGACTGGATTTTTTCTGATAATTTTTTAATGAATATTTAATTTTTTATTAATTTTCTAAGTGGGCACTTCCTAAAAAGCATAATTTTGGCCGTGCTCCCCCTAATTTTTTGAGAAAGTAATAGATTTTTTTTTAATTTTAAATTTGTAGAATGGAGTCTAGTTTCTTGAAATGTAATTTATTTCAAATTTCAATGAACGGTTAATTTATAGCAAAAAAAATACCAAACATTGCTTTTTGAAGAAAAACGGACATACAAACAAAATAAATTATGGATAAAAGGCTTAACATTGTTAGAAAGTGAAAAAATTTACATC
>VDFB02145038.1:0-42750 GCA_007258455.2 Sequoia sempervirens
CAGTGGTTAAGGGGAGGGGCTAGTGCCTTTGACATCAACAACTCCCCCTTTCCACTCTAAAATGTATGCTAAATTTCTAGGTATGCATGTGGCCTGTGGGAGAAGCAAGAGTGGTCTGGAGGTGTACAGACCCAAGTAAGAAATGGTGAAGACTGAAGGGTTAGTGATCCATGCTTAAGGAGGAAGACCTGATCTGATGCCGCATTGAAGCTGCTTTGGGAATCTCATTTTTCTTTGTTTTTCTGTATATTAGTTCTTGGGTTTTTATTTTGCCAGCTTGGGATAATATGAGATTCCTGTACGGTAAAACTTAGTTATTTTTGTGATTTGCATACCTCATTAAGGCTGCCTGAAAATTTGATAACTAATGTATGGACAAATCTCCCTTTAATACAGTATTGCAGACATATCTGAACATGCTTTTCTGCAGTAAACTCAATGTGACTTATCTGTCTCCCTAGATATCTGGAAAGAATATATGTAAATCAAAATTCTACTCTCAATTATATTTCATAATCAAAATTAATATAATTTTGTAGCTCTGTAGACCTCTAATGAAAGAGGTAATGCAAATTGGAATTATACTCTTTCATATTTCAACATTAGAAACACGTACAATTTACCTGTGCCCATAGAGCTCTATAATGTACGTATAATCTGTCGATTGATTTTTAACTCTAAATTTGGCAATTTCGGTATACAATCATTTGCCATTAATAGTTCTAATAAGCAGAGTCTACCACTTGCAAATACATTTCCAACTGATAGATTTGAAATACCAAACTGACAAAATTTGGTAGAAGACAGTGCCAACACCTGATATCAAAATAAGGAGGAGTTTGTTTTTAAAAAAAAGAAAATTATTCGTTGGATAATGTTAAGACCCCATTAGTTTCGTGCTTGTAAAAACCATTGTGAACCAGTGTGATCTTCAAAATACAACCATGAAAACTTAATTTAAATTACCAGAAGTAACAAGGCTTCCGTATAGTTTATGGAAAACGGACAATTTTTGCAAGTAATAATTTAAATTTAGAAGATTTATCAGACTTTTATATGGCATCGGAAAAAATTTATCGAGAAGAAATGAATTACAACTCAATATTATCAAAGGGTTGTAGGCTTGTACCTCAATTGGTGGAGTACAATTGGTGAGGATGACAGTATGTTCCTTAATGATACCATCTACCAAGGTTCATATCTCCCAGAGGTGCGATAAAGAAGGGATGAGGCTGGGACTGTGCAATGAATGACTTTGAAGGAATGGATACCCTGAATTCTTGGCTCTCAGTCAAGGAGGTTTCAACACTATCGCTTGTGCTCCTCTATCAAATAGCTGATACGAAATAAAACCCTCCAACCCAACAAAATAAATAAATATTAAATATAATCCATTAAGTTTCCCTCATCACAAAGCACAGAAATCTTGTTACTTGGATAACCATAACACATGTATTCCACAAATATGTTATAAAAACAGAACTTTTCATATTTATATTGTTGGGCCTGAATTAATGTGAGAAATTTACCCGGTGCAGAATATTTCATTACTTTAATAAGCTTGGGGAATATCAGAGCTCGTTTTATTATAAATTCCCGACTGACCAACGTAATGCAGAATATGACTAGTTAACCAAGTTAACTAGAGACATGGGATATCCGCACGCCGAAACGAACATACACGTCATTTTCAAATAGGGCTCAGGAGCATATGAATAAGGCTGCAGTAAATGAGATTTAAATATAGTCACCAGGAGATGTGGATACAGGTAAGGGCACATGAGCAGGATCCGTGTTCCTGAACGCAGTTTCGTGGAGACTGTCGTATTTGTCACATTTTGTCTATAACCAAGATAAATACAAAATTGTATAAATGCACATTTCTCACTCAGAACTCTGAAGAAATCAAAAGTTGAATTGCTTCCAACATCGGATAAGAAATCAGTAAAGGTTCTATAAGTAATAGTAGACGAATATATACAAAGCATGGATCAGGCGTCATGGCCTGACCCGCAAATGTAGCACTAAAGTATAATTTTACAAAGCACATCGGCTCATCCCCCAACTACATCAAGTAGACTGTACGAAATAAAATTCACACCACCTTCTTACTTAATGACAGAAGCTTTCCAGAAGCATTTAACAGGGAGTAGGGACATGATGAAGAAAGGAAAGTGAGGATAGCGTACAGGCAAAAGCTTCAAATTATGGCATACCAGGTCTGACGACTGGGATTCTGATTCAGCCTACAGCTGTTGCCCATATCGCTAGAAAGAATTACATCTGATCCACCATACAATGACATGAGCACATCATGCCATGATATCAGTTTGGAGTTTTCCCTCATCGGGCTTCCCTCCAACAATAGCCTTAAGCTCCATAAAATAGGAAAGATCACCTTCTTCCCTTTTCCCATCTATGACATCCTTATAAGCAGCCATAAGCTTATCCCACTTCTCCCTACACTGTTTCCCGTCCCTCTTAATCCCCTGCGTCCCCAACGCCTCCGCAAGCTCTTCCCACAGAGCGGCCCTCCTCGCAGAATTGGCAAATCTAGCATCCATCTCACCCCTCAATTTGATGAGCAGAAGAACTTCACCCCGCTTCCAATTTTTGGAACGCTTCTTGGGGCGTGGCCCATCAGAAGCGGAAACAATAGAAAGAGAATTCCCCATGGCAGGAGGAGGAGGAGGAGCAACAGAAGGGTCAGCGGCAGTAGGACTCCCCAAACCCTTATCAGGTAGAAGCTTCTGTGCAAGCACCATCATGGCATTGTTGAAAACATTCCTGTGCGCTCTCTCCTCCTCTCTCCACTTATCATCCCTCTCCAGCCTCATCTGCTCTCTAATCTGGTCCTTCCTCTCAAGGCTCTCCAACAGCTCCCTGAAAAACCTCTGCTGCCGCGAAATAACCGTCTCCACCAGGGTTTTCACGGCCGTAATATCAGTAATCGAAACAAGCCTGCCACCGCGTTTCCTCTTCCTCAAACACGGCGACTTAAGAAACTCATCATCCTCCTGCTCCTGCTCCTCCTCCTCCGAACCCCTCGTTTCAAACATCTCTCTTTCCGGCGGCCTCGAATTTTGCACAAATTCAGTCTCCCTTTTAAAATCCTTTTCCCTGCGCAAAGACTTAGCCGAAAGTAGAGGGTGAAGATCGTCGTAGTAAGGGTTTTCGCTGCTGTCTTTCAAGCCCTCCCTGACGTCTTTAAAGCTGGCCATTAATTTCTCCCATTTGTCCCTGCACTGCTGCGCGTCCCTCGAAAAGTGCTCCTTATGTAGAGACTCTGCTATTTCGTCCCACAATTCCGTCTTTCTCCCGCTACGGGAAAACCGAGGCTCCAAATCAGTCCGTAGTTTAATCAACTTTAGAGTTTCGACCCTCGTCCAATTCTTGGACCGTTTTTTGTGTTTCTTATCATCCTCCTCCGTCTCAGCAGGAGGCGGCGGAGGATTCTTTTCTGCGCAGACATACGGAACGATTGACGTTCCAGAAGATATAAAATGAGAGGAATTAACCTCGTCATTATTCTGGTGCGATGGAGAAGAATTGACTATCTCCAGAGGCTCCACCATCATGGCCGTTTTCTGTGTTACATAGGATTCTTTTGGCCAATTCTCTACTCTTCCAAACGCCGCTTCCTTCTTTGCCACGGATCGATCAAGCAATCTATAGTGGAATTAATCGTCCTACACAGTACACAGGAATTCCGTCAATAGACGTAATCTGTAATGTAGTGGGCAGTTTATTGCCCCGGAATTTTAACGTCAGGTGCAAGTCAAAAGGATGTCGTAGGTAGTAAGTCTAAATCTTTCACCAGGGGGAATATTGTTTTCCCTGTTGTGGACCCCACTTGCCATAAAGATGTTTCGCGTGGTCGTGCCTTACGGGCTCTTAATATTTATTACAAAAATCATTTCCCCAATCCGGAGCTCGGATAATACAGCAATTAAACCGCCTTTTGCCGGCCACAGCTTTTGTGCTCTTGAATATACCACATTCCCAAACATTTGGAATTAAATGTGTAATGGAACACACCCCACATAAATGTCTCATGTTTTTAATAATTATTATTTAATTATTTTAGATTAATTCAAGCAGTATAAATATCTTAAATACATTTATCTAAAAAATATTAACATTCAATTATTTTATTTAAAAATTAGATAAAACATATATTTAATAAAATTTATATTAAAAAATAAAAATCTTAATCATAATATTATAGGAGACTTGCCATGTCAAAGAACTAAGCTTCCATTGACATTTCCCCTCTTTAAAAAGAAATTAAACATTTAAAATTAGCTTAGAATTTTTAATTTAAAAACTCTAACCTATATCTTAATCTTTTGAAATTAAGATTTATAAAATAATATTTATTTTAATTTTAATTGTATTTAATTTAAGACATTTTTTAATTATTATAAAAATATATATTTTTTAATTTTTAGAATTTATTTTTTATAAAATTATAAAATTTTGAAAAAAAAAAAGTGTGCAAGTGAAAATTATAGTAAAAAAAATTAAAAGCTTACACAATTTTTTTTTTTTTAATTTGTTTTTTGTTAAAAAAATATTTTCAAAAGTCATACTTTCTAATTTTGAAATAAAATTGTCATGCTTTAATCTAACATATTTCTATTATAAATCTTTTAAAAAAATTATTCTATTCTAAATCTTTTTAAAAAATTAAGTTTATTTTTTATTTTGATTTTTAATTTATTTTCTCTCTAAAAAGTCTTTTATTTTAAATTTATATTTCCAAAAGTGGCACTTACTAATTTTAATTAAATAGAGACATGTTTCTATTATAAATCCTTAAAAAAACTCAAGTTTACTTTTTAATTTATTTTATTTCTAAAAAACATTTGTTAAAACTTATATTTTCAAACAAAACCACCAAATTCTCAATATTTTTTTAGTATTTATGACTTAAGTGGGGACATGTTTCTATTAAAATCCCTAAAAAAGCCTCAAATTCACTTTTTTATTTATATTTTTTATTTAGTTTCTCTTTAAAAATATTTTATGTTAAACTTATATTTCCAAAAGTCACTCTATAATTTTAAAACAACACTTCGATTTTATTTATTTATAAAAATCTTTTGTCTTAAATTTATATTTCCAAAAATCACAGTTTCTAATTTTAAAACAAAATCATATGCTTTCAATATTTTTTAGTAGTTATGAAACATGTTTCTATTATAAATCCTCAAAAAATTCAAGTTTAATTTTTAATTTTATTTTTTTCAATTTATTTTCTCTCCAAAAAAAAAATGTTATCTTAAACATATGTTTTCATAAGCACTTTCCAATTTTAAAACAAAATCCTTTGAATATTTGTTAGTTTTTCATTTTTCCTAATTAAGTTTTTTATGTAGAGGAGCTATCTCATTATAACTAATTAAGTATAAATTAATCTAGATAATAAAGTTGAGATAGATTTTTAAAATAAAAGTGTAGAAACTAAATGAATGGATTAAGGTGTATTTTGTTTGAAGATCTATGATGGATATGTTACTGATGTCATTCCTTCATCAATTTGTCATTATATTATAATTAGTTGTCTAATACACTCCTCATAATTTGTATTATCTCAAAAAATGATCTAAATCAATCTTGAGCCTTGCAAGTTTGATCCCAACTATCATACACCTAATTTAAGTCCTACAAAATTGATTTGATAGAAAGTGCACCAAATATCTACTTGTATTTACCTTTGAGATTTGAATCTATTGGAGTGTAATAACCCTAGTGTTTTGCTTAGAAAAAAATTCTAAGTTTTTACCTCAAGAGTAAATCCATGATACCGTAACATAGCAATAAAAAAAATTCACTCCATAATGTAAATTACTTGCACAATTGAAATAACACTATTTCCAAACTTCCATTGCATTCCATTGTAATTTCACAAATCTTTCCATGACATAGATGTCATATTTTATGAACTCAAGTTTATCATTCATGGTTACATCCTTCCATATAAATGGGTACATGATACATACATAGCTCTTCTGAGCTTCATCTGCCAATAGATATAAAAATTGATCCTGATGCCGCCACAATGGTGCATACACTCCAGGTGTCCCCAATGTTGGCGCAAACATCTGCAAACCTCAGCCGCCAATTGATGAGGAGAAGCATCACTCAAGTGCTTTTTTGCCAACCACGGACTCACATGCAGTCCCCTGCACATTTGTCACATATGACAAGATGGCCCTACCCTTCGATGAAAATATTGGTTGGTAAACCCCATAATAATAGCCTATCTGAGCTTAGTATTGTGTTCTACAAACTATAACTTATTCATATGGTCGTCATTCCACGAGTATGAAAATCTTGAACTAGAACCCATAAAAGGAACACAATGAATTGATAGTGTAAACAGTGACAACTTACACTACTTTGGCCAAAGTATTCTCACCCAGTACTTTGACTGACAGTCTCCCTATTCACATACACTTCTATAGCTCGGTTTGGATTATGACTGTTCATATACTATGCTTAGGTATTTTTCTTCCTTATGTAATCCCTAACCTCAGAAATAACGTATTCTCAACGCAATGGTATCTCTAACAATAAATCCTAAGCATAAGTTAAACCCCCCCTTCAATGGATATCCCCATCACAAGTATAACATATGAGCTTTCCTAGTCTAGAAATTAACTTTGCATAGACAAGCTATTCACTTCAAAAGACAATCTAGTCCCAAGTATAACTTTATAATCTAGAGTATAGCTACATAAGCTTCTTATATTTATAGATTAAATATTCATAAATAACTGACTCCAATTAGTAATATATCACATTAATAAGTGGTTCTCATGAAGAGATTAGCCATATCAATGATTGACCTCAATCGAGGAATAATCATAGCAATAGATTATTTCATTCGAGAGTGTAATCCCCTTAGTAAAAAGAGTTATTCAAAGTAGAATCTTTGTCAACAATGTGACTTCATTTCAAGAGTGTAAAGCAACAAACCAAGTAGCCAATTTAACTCAATAGGTAATCCCACCTATAGTTCTAAGCATATAGTACTCCATAAACTCAAGTGATCAACTTAATCACATAGGTAAGTTTTAACCTTGATATATCCTAATCCTAGGATAAAACACCATTCAATGATTGGTATGTTCATATTAGTTAATCTAAACCTATATGTTCCAAACAAGACCAATTAATCTACCTAACCATGTAGAGTAATCCCAACCTATAGGTTTCAATGGTAGTCAAGTACTTTTCTCAACCCAATAGGTAACTCTTAACCTAGGGATTCCTCAAATAAACTTCTCAATTCATTAGGTTATTCCAAACCTAGGATTTCATTGGAGAGTGAAGTATGACCAAGTGATCATTTCAGTAAAGATAATTGATGCGGTTTACATAACGTCACATCATACTATTCATACCTTCACCTTTGTTGCAATGCTAACCCTATCATTCCCCAGGTTTCCCAGCATAATAAGCTACAGTGTCAAGTTACTTCATGATGTTGATACAATTCACATTATACACGTAGTCTAAACTATCTAGATGTATAGAACATCAATATATAATCCCTGTATAGGATGTATAGGAGTATTAACATACTTCCTTTAATCATATTTCATCAATCCTGGTATATCATACCATTGATAGACAAACACTCCTATTATATGGAGTATATACAAGCACTTTCATAGAAAAGCATAAAACAACTTCTTTTTCCTTTTTCCAAAGCAATTGTTATGGCTTCCTAGTAATGCAAGTATTCTCAAGAAATACCAAACAAAGCATTCAAATCTCATTCTTTCATAAATAAAGACAAATAAGAGAAGACTAGATCCTCATGCCTGTAATACGCTTAATCCAATTGACTGATTTGATGCACAGCCTTCCAACAGTAGCTTTCTATCTTTACTTTATCCTCTCAAAGCAATTCTTCACCAAGCCTCTTACACAAGGTAATACTATACTCTCACAAAGTAACTATAAGCTCTCAAAAAATAACTCTAATCTCTTACAAAGTATAGCTCTCAGAATATTTGTAGTAGAATAGATTTGGATAATAATGTGTCCCAACTGAGAATGCTACCCCATCCATTTACACAAAAAGACGAGACATTGCAGGAAAAGAAATGGTGTGTCAGTCAACACCTTTTCTACATGCAAATCGACTCACTATACACAACAATAAGGTGGCAGCAATCTTAAGTGTAAACTCAGCATAGTATTCAATAGATCGACTCCTATGGCTTGACAGCAATTCAATACCAATTCAAATTTGCACATGCCCAAATGATGACAATCGTTTTGTAACCAAAGTAGACTTCTATAGAAACAAAGCTTTCATATATTGGCGCCATGTTGCAACATCTTTCCCTATTCTTTTGGTGGTTGTTCAAAGAACTAAGTAGAAGCTAATTTATAGCGTTCCAAATTTGCATTGCTTTTTGACTTGGTCTACTATTTTTTTTGTTCAAGAGCATTTGCTTTTGCTTGCTATTGACAACATATTAGCATCTCTAATAACACGTGGGTTGGTTTATGTAATCATGTGCCTCTTATCACTTAGCATTGCACCACAACTTGCAGCGCTGGCCTAGTTCATTTGACACCACATACTTGGTGTTTAATATCTCCAATGCCTTTATCTTATGTTAAACATATGTATCAATCGACCTATAATACTTTGCATAGCATATATACATATTGACTTTTATTTAGTGATCATATATATATAAATATATATATGTATATATATACATGTACATATATATATATATGTTCATGAGTAGCCTTAATGCTTATATATATATTCCATGACAATCAAGTATGTATACATTTGATATTTAAATCAAGTTATCATTCATTTAATAACCATATCGACTATATATATATACATATATATATTCCCCTATGTACAAGTATACGTACGTGCACATATATTGATATATCTGTATGGATATTTCCATTTGTCCCACTTACGTAAATATTGATACATGTGTACATATGTATATATGTATTTATCTTATATATATATATATATATATATATTATACATACATTTGATTACAATCAAACATTCATACAATTACTACCTTATTGATAAGTAATATATGTGTGATGTATATATACATATATACATACATGTCGCATTGTCCCTATGATAACACCATCATCATAAGCAACATGTTCATAATCGTGCATAGGTACATCTACCTATGTACTCTCATGTACATGCTCCTCCATGTGTATGGTCTATCGTCAACATATATATATATACCAACAAGCATAGTAACATAAGGAAGAACTCATAAGCTCCAGCATACAAACATCATCCAAGAATGCACTCAATAGTAATCAAGACCCTTACTAATGCAGAAACATCATGTCTAAAGGATGACTTACCAATTCCCAATACTATGACTTGACTAAACCATTCTATTGTGAGTGTGTGTGTGAGCTCATATAGGTTTCATTTAGGATTATCCGACCAATCACTTCTCCTTGGTGATACTTCCCCTCCCTTTCGAAGGATTGAATCTATCCCTGCAACCCACTTAGCACATTTGCAATGGTAGTTAGATGTTCATAATAAATCCATATGCATCATAAACTTTAGCATATTCATATAGCAATCAATGCAAACATATTTACTCTTTCAAAGCCATATTAAGCATTTATCAACACTTTCACATAATACCTATTTCAATATTCCATTATTTTAGCAAGCATAACAAAATCATGATTGCATTTACCATCCTATTTACCTGTGAAGGTAAAAGTAAATCAGTAACAACAAGACGGGGTGTGGCATACTTCCCCTCTTGTGAATCATCGTCTACGATGATTTAAAGAACTTTAACATATAGATAGATTCAAATAAAGGTTTTTACTTACCTTTTCCAATTTATGTAAAAATTATAAAATAATCTCCCCTCATAACTTCACTCCTTGCAATCTTGTCCTTCTTGGACCTTACATCGAGTGTCCTTTTTATCTCATAGGGAGAACTTGTGTGCCTTGCACATACTTTCTCTCTTAAAGAGTTTTATACTATGTATTCATATTACCTCATATGTACATCCTAGGTACAATAGTAACTGTATACCACATGACACCTACATCCATGTGACTAGAAACCATGTTCTCATTGACCAGTGAATTTATCCTTTGTGTAATCCAAATAGATAAGGAATGTCAGTGTATTGTACACTACACCGTGGGTCCCATCCTTCCCTTTGGTATTTACACCTTCAGATAACTCAGAAGCCGAGTTCATCCATCACTTACACATCTATTTTCCTTAATCATAAAAGTAATGCTCTTGACATTGTCCAACTTGAGCATAACATTGCTCTTGGGCACCTGTCAATTCCAAACATAACAATACTTCTTCATATTTCAAGCTTTGTATCAACAAGGTTTCTTCAATCATTGTGATCTATTATTCCTTTTTGACAGCCTTTCTAGTCTAAGGTTAACCCTATTTCTTAGTCTATTTCAGCCTAATAGAGTTTCCAACCTTCCTTTTCATATATTGGATCAAACCTCAATAGTAGAAGTTTGTAAGTATTTTACAAATCGTTCAAGATTTGGTTTATCACTTTTTCCTATTCAACTACAATAATATATTGAGCATTCATTCAATTGAATTTCTCTCAAGATGATCATGGTTTACAAAACCTTATCATTATTTGCTTGTTCACAACTGAGATAATCTTCTCAAGAATACTAAGCAACTACTTTACACAATATATTATTTAGGACCGAAATCCCATAAATCAAAATTCCAACTAGTGTTGGTTACCTTGGAGAGTCTGTTCACCATATTATTATGTCAATTCCACCGACATAAACAAATTAAAGTATCTTGTGTTCTACTACTCCCCCTCTGGAATCTCAAGAGAGTATACATTTCTCGCCAATGATGACATCTTGTCCTCATTTCCTGGCACACTGGACAATAACTTGCTACATACTCTACAACATCTTACTCCATCTTTTTGCAAATTATAGTGGTTCCTCATCCAAAAATTAACTTTGTCATTCTGATGTCCTAACTATGACATCAATTTCCTCATTTCATTCCTTAATCTTCCAAAATTTTGGGTACCCAGGTTCTTTTACATTCCTTATTAGTCTATTCTTTGACTAATTGAAACCCTATTTTGTGGACTTATGCCACATAAGCATAATGCTTAGAAATTTTGCAGAGATAAATCTCCTTCATCTTAGGACATCCATACCTTGGATTTCTTTTGTCCTCAAATCATTTCCAAAATTGTATTCCAATTTTTAGCTCAATCTATCTTTCTCAATGAGCATTGGCACCTTTTCAAGTAACAATTCCCATTCAAGCATGTTGGTTCTCAATAGATATCAAATTTAATTGCATACCTAACTACCAAGCACAAGCGTTTCTCAATAACTCCAAATTATGAGTAATTTAGATCTCTCCCTACCTATTCTTAGGGATTGATCTTCCCTTTCATAATCAAGTAATTTTCCTATCCTTCTTCTAAGGCATCAATGATAATAGCAATTGATCTTTCAATCAATCATATAGATGAATTATTGAGTGATAATATTCCTTTCTCATTGGTCATAATCCTTGACCTTTTCATTATCTTTCAATAATTCCAATACTTTATTCTCGTGGTCATGAAATATATTGACATCATGACTTATGAAGAAGTCAAAAGTTCTTCCAAATCAAAAATATATTTACGATCTTCACTATGTGGGGTACTTTATCTAAGTCAATCCACTTTCTTTCTTCCAACCTTAATGTTTCCACCACATTTGATCAACTCTAGGTTGAACTCCTAAAAAATATCTGCTTTCTTGAAATGATTTATCATTCCTTGTTGGATTTCTATTTCCTTTTTCTTGCATCCATGGCATGCCTTGAATATACTTTTTCCAAAATTAGATTCATCACTAATCTCTAATCTCATAGATTCAATAATTGGATCGTCAATAAAGAGATCTAATAAATAATCAGCAATTTTACAAGCTAACAAGTACTCTAATATTCCCATTCTCTTCTCCAAGTAAACCAATATCCTTTTTGTGGAGGAATTTCCATATCCACAAAGCCTCTTTTGTTGATGTTTCCTCAACTTAGAGCGTTGTTTCCTTACTATTTCTATTGATTTGACACATAGTGTCACACTGTTTCCCACTTCCTTTTGGAATCCCCTAAACATAAGTTTATTTTTGTTGACTAGTTGGTGTGTTTATTCCACACTTTTACCAAACTTAGTACTAACCGAACCTTTGTTGGGCCAATCGGATTTACCTTTTTCGAGTTTCTTTCTTATAATCATCTTTCCAAGTGACTTTATCCCAATTTTTGGGAACTTCATAATTTTAAGCACCCTATGTGGCTTGGTTTCTTTTTCCCATCTTAATTAGAACTCCAAATTGATCTCGTCAATTTTGGTTGGTCAAACCATGTCCACTTCATTGATTACTTCATTTCTGACCATTCTAGTCTCTTCCCTTATTCCAAGGTACTAACTCCTTTCTTGCAAGTTCTTAGTTTTGCACAAAATTTAGATTCTTGTCAAGAGTTATCCAACTTCTTGGATACCTTCTTCATTGACTATCTACTTCGTTTGAAGTTTCCATTTTATGCCAATAATGCATACTCATAGATTTGTAGTATTCTTACTAAATCCAAAAATCCTCGACTCTTTGCAACTTTAGGTTGCTTCCAATAAGGGGTTTTTCAACTTTATCTATCCCTCAAAGTCATTTAGCTATTTTGTAGGGTGAATGGTACATATCGGTTATCCTACATATCCCGATTGCTTAATCTTCCGCAATCCAAGGGGAATATCATAATGAGTTGTTGGTTTAAGAGTTTCAACTCCTGGGATGACTCTTATCTTGTCCCAAACATAAACAAGTTTACTAGAATCTTATCTTCCTTTTCATTTCCCTTTGTTCTTTCTTCTTGCCATCTTGGCATAAGAAATTTTCAACCATTTCAACCATTATCTTCCTATAAGGTTTATGCATTGTTTGCATAAGGAGCTCATAGGCTCCAGAGCTGAACCTGGTAGCTCTGATACCACATGTAACAACCCTGGTGTTATGCTTAGAAAAAAATTCACTTTTTACCTTAAGAGTAAATCCATGATACCGTAACATAGCAATACAAATTTTTCTTTCCATAATGTAAATTACTTGCACAATTGAAATAACACAATTTCCAAACTTCCATTGCATTCCATTGTAATTTCACAAATATTTCCATGACATAGATGTCATATTTTATGAACTCAAGTTTATCATTCATGATTACATCCTTCCATATAAATGGGTACATGATACATACATAGCTCTTCTGAGCTTCATCTAGCAATAGATATACAAACTAATCTCGATGTCGCTACAATGGTGCATACCTTCTAGATGTCCTCGCTCGCTAGTGCATACACTCTTGTTGTCCCCAATGCTGGTGCAAACATCTGCAAACCTCGACTACCAATTGATGAGGAGAAGCATCACTCAAACGCTTTTTCTCCAACCATGGACTCAAATGTGATCCCCCACACATCTGTCACATATGACAAGATGGCCCTACCCTTTGACGAAGAGATTGGTTGGTAAACCCCATAATAATAGCCTATCTAAGCTTAGTGTTGTTTTCTACGAACTAGAACCTATTCATACGGTCGTCATTCTACGAGTATGAAAATCTTGAACTAGAACGCATAAAAGGAACACAGTGAACTAACAATGTAAACAATGGCAACTTACACTGCTTTGGCCAAAGTATTCTCACCTAGTACTTTGAGTGACAGTTTCCCTATTCACATACACTTCTATAGCTCGGTTTGGATTATGACCATTCATATACTATGCTTAGGTATTTTCCTTCCTCAAGTAATCCCCAACCTCATAAATAACCTATTACCCTTTTTCCCAAAACACAATGGTATCTCTACCAATAAAGCCTAAGCATAAGTTACCCCCTTAAATGAATATTCCCATCCCAAATATAACATATGAGCTTTCCTAGTCTAGAAATTAACTTTGCATAGACAAGCTATTCACTTCAAAAGACAATCTAGTCCCAAGTATAACTTTATAATCTAGAGTATAGCTACATAAGCTTCTTATATTCAGAGATTAAATATTCATAAATAACCGACTCCAATAAGTAATATAACACATTAATAAGTGGCTTTCATGAAGAGATTAGCCACATCAATGATTGACCTCAATCAAGGAATAATCATAGCAATAGATGATTCCATTCGAGAGTGTAATCCCCTTAGTACAAAGAGTTATTCAAAGTAGAATCTTTGTCAACAATGTGACTTCATTTCAAGAGTGTAAAGCAACAAACCAAGTAGCCACTTTAACTCAATAGGTAATCCCACCTATAGTTCTAAGCATATAGTACTCCATAAACTCAAGTGATCAACTTAATCACATAGGTAAGTTTTAACATTGATATATCCTAATCTTAGGATAAAACACCATTCAATGACTAGTCCGTTCATATTGGTTAATCTAAACCTATATGTTTCAAACAAGACCAATTAATCTACCTAACCATGTAGAGTAATCCCAACCTATAGGTTTCAATGGTAGTCAAGTACTTTTCTCAACCCAATAGGTAAATCTTAACCTAAGGTTTCCTCAAATAAACTTCTCGACCCATTAGGTTATTCCAAACCTAGGATTTCATTGGAGAGTGAAGTATGACCAAGTGATCATTTCAGTAAAGATAATTGATGCGGTTTACATAACGTCACGTCATACTATTCATACCTTCACCTTTGTTGCAATGCTAACCCTATCATTCCCCAAGTTTCCTAGCATAATAAGCTATAGTGTCAAGTTACTTCATGACGTTGATACAATTTACATTATACACGTAGTCTAAACTATCTATGTATAGAACATCAATATCTAATCCTTGTATAGGATGTATAGGAGTATTAAGATACTTCCTTTAATCATATTTCATCATTCCTGGTATATAATACCATTGATAGACAAACACTCCCATTATATGGAGTATATACAAGCACTTTCATAGAAAAGCATAAAACTTATTTTTCCTTTTCCAAAGCAATTGTTATGACTTCCTAATGCAAGTATTCTCAAGCAATACCAAACAAAGCATTCAAATCTCATTCTTTCATAAATAAAGACAAATAAGAGAAGACTAGATCCTCATGCCTGTAATATGCTTGATCCAATTGACTAACTTGATGCACAGCCTTCCAACAACAGCTTTCTAGCTTTACTTTATCCTCTCAAAGAAATTCTTCACCAAGCCTCTTACACAAGGTAATACTATACTCTCACAAAGTAACTCTAAGCTCTCACAAAATGACTCTAATCTCTAACAAAGTACAACTCTTAGAATATTTGTAGCAAAATAGATTTGCAGAATAATGCGTCCCAAATGAGAGTGCTACCCCATCTATTTATATAGAAAGATGAGACATTGCAGGCAAAAGAAATGGTGTGTCAGTCAACACCTCTTCTACATACATATCAACTCACTATACATAGCAATAAGGTAGCAACAATCTAAGTGTAAACTCAACATAGTATTCAATAGATTAACTCCTATGGCTTGACAGCAGTTCAAGACCAATTCAAATGTGCACATGCCTGAATGATGACAATCGTTTTGCAACCAAAGTAGACTTCTAAAGAAACGGAGCTTACATATATTGGCACCATGTTACAACATCTTTCCCTATTCTTTTGGTGGTTGTTCAAAGGACTAAGTCAGAGCTTATTTATAGCATTCCAAATTTGCATCGCTTTTTTACTTGATCTACTATTTTTTTGTTCAAGAGGATTTTCTTTTTCTTGTCATTGACAACGTCTTAGCATCTCTAATAACACGTGGGTTTTTTTTATGTAATCATGCACCTCTTATCGCTTAGCATTGTGTCACAACTTGCAGCATTGGCCTAGTTCGTTTTACACAACATACTTGGTGTTTTATATCTCCAACGCCTTTTACCCTTTTAGATAACTGCATTCCAAGTTGAAGTAATTCGCTACAATTTATAATAGTGATGTATTTCCAAATGGTATTGATTATGGTTTAATTTCCATATCGTCCTTTACTATTGCACATTACTTGCATATAAATCACCCTTTATCTTATGTCAAACATATGTATCAATCGGCCTATAATACTTTGCATAGCATATATACATATCAACCTCTCTCTCTCTCTCTCTATATATATATATATATTTCCACACACACACACACACACACACATATATATTCCATGACAATCAAGTATGTATACATTTGACATTTAAATCAAGTTATCATTCATATAATAATCATATCGACTGTATATATATATATATATTCCTCTATGTACAAGTATACGTACGTGCACATATATTGATATATCTATATGGACATTTCCATTTGTCCCACATAAATAAATATCGATACATGTATACATACATATATATATATATATACATACATTTGATTGCAATCAAGCACTCATACAATGACTACCTTATTGATAAGTAATATGCATGTGATGTATATATACATATATGCATACATGTCGCATTGTCCCTACGATAACACCATAATCATAAGCAACATGTTCATAATCGTGCATAGGTACATCTACAAATGTACTCTCATGTAGATGCTCCTCCATGCATATGGTCTATCGTCGACATGCATATGCATACATATATATACATTTAACCTATGTTCATCTCACCAACAAGCATAGTATCATAAGGAAGGACTCATAAGCTCCAACATTCAAACATCATCCAAGAATACACTCAACAGTAATCAAGACCCTTACTAATGCAGACACATCATTTCTAAAGGATGACTTACCAATTCCCAATATTATGACTTGACTCAACCATTCTATTGTGAGAGTGTGTGAGTTCATATAGGTTTCATTTAGGATTATCCAACCAATCACTTCTCCTCAGTGATACTTCCCCTCCCTTTCAAAGGATTGAACCTATCCCTGCAACCCACTTAGCACATTTGCAATGGTAGTTAGACATTCATAATAAATCCATATGCATCATAAACTTTAGCATATTCATATAGCGATCAATGTAAACATATTTACTCTTTCAAAGCCATATTAAGCATTTATCAACACTTTCACATAATACCTATTTTAGTATTCCATTCTTTTAGCAAGCATAACAAAATCATGATTGCATTTACCATCCTATTTACCTGTGAAGGTAAAAGTAAATCAGTAACAAGACGGGGTGTGACATGGAGTGGTGTCATAAGATATTGTTGAGTAGCTTGTCAACTCAATAAGTGATTAGGTTCAACTAGGTCAATTCCCTTGGTGAGCTTATAAACATATATTTTGCACCATGTTGAATTGGGTCAAGATTCAGGTCTAAGGATGTTGCATTCTTCCAAAAAAATTAGTGCATACAAGTAAGATTGTTCTCTTTCCCACTCTTATATGTTATCGTGCATTGAGGTCATGCCCCAAGTTTCCGTAGTATCCCTCTAAACCTTTCAAACCATGTTTGCATGGTTTCCAAATTCAAATTTTATTGGTATTATCATTTGTGATAAAATTGTTATTTTTTTATTAGGCAATAGTCATCTAATCACGACACAACTTTATGACCACCTTGGTGGTTTTTATTGAGATGTGACATTCTCTTGACTGCCACAGTGGTTTGGAAACCACTCATCTACTAAAAGCAATAGTTTTTTCTCAACTCAAATGAAAATAAAAATTGTGGCATTTACCTCCCCCATTTAATTCATAACATCTTTCCTTCCCAAAGCCATCTTATAATGACTCTTTGTTGACCCCACACCTCCTTTAGTATTAGTTTCATTCTCATTTCAAGAGAGAAATCCTCATTCAATAACTCTACATTTTTTGTTATGCAACTTATATTTTTCCATTAAAGCATTGCCTACCTACATTCCTTTTCTTCAAGTTGTTTAGGTTTGTATCCAACCTAGTTCCTCATCTCTATAGGTATTGTTCATAAACCAAAGAAGCAACTTGGTGAATGAAATGTGACACTAATTATTTCATGAACAATCAAACATCTTTTCTTTATTCTTTTATCAAAATTTAACTCTAAATCTATTTAGACACAGAGTTTGTGATTGAACAAGTATGTTTGTGGCTTTACTTCCTATAATTTATTTGATATATGATTAAGTTATTTGTGTTTTAGTTAGTATTTTTTTTAATAATTTAATGTTTGTTTAATTTAATTTTTATAGATCTTGTTTGTGTGTTTTATGTGTTTTTTTAATTTTATTTGCTTGTTTCAAACCTCAAGAGCTTCCAAGTTCTCCTTTAGCTATCATAAACCTCTATAAAGATCTATTTTGTGAGTAGGGGATTGTATCCTTCCCCTTATAAGGTAGGATTTCATATTCTCGCTATTTCATTATCATCATGGGACTTTGTCTTGACTCTTTTATGTTGGTATTTTTTATTCCAACTTTTTTTTTACTAAGTACAAGCCTTCTAACATCTCTCAGCTCCTCTATCTTGTTGACCCTTTTGTATGCAGATTGCAAAACCATTTTTTTATCTATGTATAATCTTCTAAGCTCTCTATTTTTTTCCTTACTTTCAACAATTTCTTTGGCATATTATGAGCACATATTATAATCTAACACTTTGTGTAGGTTATCAATAACCTTCTAAGGCTCATTTACAGTGTTGCCTTATACTTGTAGTAGTCCTATTGATGCTTAAATTTGATTGTTGAATTAGTAGAGTGCTAGAAATTTCCATACATAAAATTTTAAAGCCTCTAAGAGTCATTTATGTATTGTTTCATATTTACAACAACACATTAATACTCAAATTTTATTAACCAAACTTTTTTGAGCTTAAAAATTATTGATCATTCATACATGTATCTATTATTTTCTTTCTTTCTAAGACATCTTTGAGTCCTAAATGATTTTGTCATGATTTTATATTGATGCATATTTAGGAAAACCACTATTACATTACCAAAATATTTCTCATGTATTAATTAGAAGTGAATAAATCTCACACTCAATGTTGGGCATCAAAAGGACATTATTGCTTGCTTATTTCAAAATTCAATCTACTACAACAATAATACTAGGTTTTAAAATTAAATTTCCTTTGAAGCATTTAGTGTTGCAAACATTTAGTATTCATTGAAAGTTATAATTTGTCTTGCATACTAGGAATATTATTTGCATTCTAGTTTGCACTAAAATTGTGTAATCATTAAATTGGTTAAATAAATTTGAATATCATCTATCCTCTTTCTTATATTTAAAATAAATAATTGCATTAGTAAAGAATCACTTAGGGAAAGAGCATATAGGGAATTTACATCTAGAAACTACACTCACATAGTTCCATATCATTTTAGGTAAACTTTCCTTCATTGCATATTAGCTAATAAACATTCAAAAAAGCCCAAAAATAATAAAATATTTAGAAAACTAAAACATTTGTTAACTTATTGTTGTGTCCCAACAAATTTGTGTGCCTTGGAAACTACCTAAATGTTGATTAGGAGCTACATGTAAAAAGGTATTTTACATCCTCCTATAGATATATGTAAAGTATGCATCTCAAATAACAATAAATA
Organism: Sequoia sempervirens; assembly: GCA_007258455.2. NCBI lineage: Eukaryota > Viridiplantae > Streptophyta > Pinopsida > Cupressales > Cupressaceae > Sequoia > Sequoia sempervirens. Next base: position 19,614 of record VDFB02145038.1, read on the forward strand.
AATCATTATTGACAAGAAATAATTTTATCTACAATAATTCAAGAGAATCCTCATTACATGTCATGTCATCATTCAACATTACATTCTTACATACCTGACATAAATACAAAGAATATTGAGATACAATGATTGACTTAGGCAGTCCATCGCCAACAAGTCATAAGAATATAATGGAAGTACAAGCATTGTACACATACACTAGAATCATCCACAATAGATGTACAAATTGGAAGTACATATGCCAAAAACAAGTCAAAAAGTGTGGAGACATATATAATCAGGTCTTTGGTTGCCATCGACTCTCTTAGTCATCTACAAATTAGTAGACGAGAACATGGTCCAGGCACTTTTACCGCCCAAACATGAAGCTTATGCTTCCCTGGAGAACTTTCTTCCTGACATGAAGAACCACCAACCCTACACAAGATGCTTAGCAAAAAATAATCAACATGTACAAGATGGAATCTGGTGCATGCCTAGTATATCTACATGCATTTCTATCATACTAGAACATGCTATGATCAATACTAAGATATGGCAGAGAGAAAAAATATATAATGAATCCATTTATTTCAATGGTCTACAATCGCTTGTCCAAGCATATAGTCGTATACAAATAATCTGGGTAGAACTAGAAAAAGTAGTCTACGCTCTCTAACAACCCATATTCGGCACTTGTCATGGAAGGTAAACCTTCTTCAAACACTCATAGACGATAGTCCCATACATTATTATCATGACAAGAAGGAACTCATGAATACAATAACATACATAATAGTCACAATAAGAAAACACTCTTTGTTCTTTATGCAATGAATAAATTAGCGTCTTTCCTCAATTTAAATCTTTCAAGCATTAAAACATAAACATACAAAATCAACATGCAATTCTCTTGGATAGGATTTAAGACTTTTTCCATGCAATTTTAAATATCATCTTGCATTTCATTTCTTTTCATGCAACTAGTGTTATCATGCATTGAACTTTCAATGACCTCTTTCTTTCATATGCAATTCAATCATTCCTTATTCATTGATCTTTCGATAATATTTTCCTACAAGTTTAGATCTCTAGAATTCTACCACGTAAGGACCCTATAATGCAATCACGTCCACACTAAACATATAATGTCTCCTTTCGTATTTATACATTTGAAAAAAAAAAATCCAACTAATAATCAATCCAACTATTGTTATAAATAGACATTTGAATATTAAACTATTGATTAACAATAGCTATACTTGAATATAAATCTCTAAGTTTCAATATTCAAGTAATATATAGAAGATTCTTTAAACAAATCAAGCAAGATTTGCACGTGACAGCCATGTTGTGAAGGAATAAGGACAAAACAGAAACAACAAAGAATGAAAATGAGATCAGATAAAGAAAATAGACAGGAGACATGGAGAAAACAGATGTAGTTAGACACACACAATGATAGCTAATAATTGGGCAAGATCATCAGTAAAATATAGAACTGTGTTATGTACATACAGTAGGTGATGATGGGTAAGTTAATGGTGGAGATCAAAAGCTGATGAAGAAGACACAAAAAGCAATAAATATAGTTAAACACAAATGATGACAGATTATAGTTGGGTAATATTAACTGGTAAATATGAAACTGTGATATAGACATGCAACAGGTAATGATGGATAACAGAATAGTGGAGTTGTACTAGACAGGAGGGCACATAAACAGTGGTAACATAGTATATGCCTTTAGAAAAATAAGGGCAACTCCCATTTGCACCTCCTTTGGGACACAAATGATTCCACATATGCATCAATTACAATCAATTAATGATCATATATTTCTGAGAATAAGGAAACTCAAGGAATTAACTGAGATAAGTGGAAGTTTATAAATAGATCTTAAGCTGAGAGGATCCCATATTGTGACTTGTTACTTGGTTATAAAGTATCTGAGTATATTTAACACACTGTAGGAGTTGATCAAAGAGATTTCATCATCTTCTGATACATTTCTAAAGTTCATGACTTTGATGTAGATCTGTCTTCAACTTGTTCAGATCATGAAGGAAGGTAAAACAAAAGGGTTGTGAATTCTGAGACCGAGCTTCCTGTTCTCAGGCCTCATGTAAGGGGGCTTATAAAATTTAGAGAAGGATTCAGATGAGAAACTCAAATGCCCTATGACATGATATGAAGAAAGATCACTTTCATACTACTGTTTTAGGGGCCACGTATGCCCAGGAGACAATGCACTTGAAATAGATCTAAATGTGTTATGAACAGAAGAAAATGCAAGAGTGATAGAGTGCAAATATTCATCAACAAGGAAAATTCACGAATAAGAGAGCACCATGCTAGAAATGTAAAGTGCAAGATGGTGTTACAGAATTGTTTTGCACAAGATCCATAGCTTGAATGCATGCCACAATATTTCAATTTATGCTATCTTCTCACTAATTCACTAACTTATAAATATAGTCGATTTAGATTAAGATACAAGAATACAAGATGAAGGATTATTGTGGTAGTTACAAGAATGCACACACATCTCATGTCAGATTTGTGTCCTGTGCTTTGTAATTTACTGGAAACAGTGTTGAACAATTGTGCAAAAAACTGAACTATCAGATGTTAATGGCATAACAAGAGTAATTAAAGCTTTGAAATTATTCACATATTCTAGGAAAGTACCAGAATCTAGTAGTGAAGATAAGATATGGCTAATATATCTGCATGATCCAGGAAAGTACCTCCTGAGTAAGAATTGTCCCCATCACAAAAAGTTGCGGAATAAGATGTGGAAAGTTGTTAGCATCTTGAGATTCTGTGAACCTTTTCCAGGGAAGGTGCCTACCTTAACGATCTGATAGAGCTATCTCTTGAAATCTAGTGCATTTGACTCTAGCAACAGCTCAAAGGTGTGTGGTGCTTGATGTCGATCAAAATACTGCTTCATTTGACATTAGATTTCTCCTGAATCGTTTGCACCTCCAGACTTTGGATTTGTATATTCCCCCTTCGACTTGGCTTCCCTCCTTCCTTTCTCCTCCATGGCCAGTCTGTTCATTCCCTCTCTCCCAATTCATTTCCCAAGCATGCCTAAAACCCCCTCCTGATTGCATGTAAACGAAGTTTCCAAAAACAAAGAATATAAAACTCCCTGTGCCTTCTAAAACTTGGCGCCAAAGGATGCAATATTTTTTTCGAGTTATTTAATTTATTATTACTTTTATTTATTCAATTCCTTTTAATTAAATCAATTTAAAAGCTAATAAATATTAATCTTTTATACATTTAAATATTTATATACAAAATAAGTTCTTTTATTATTTTTTATTTTTCAACCATTCAATAAAATAAAGTAATCAAAAGGCATTTTTTTCTAATTTTCCTAATGATTTAGCTTCATCGATTTAATAGATAAATTATGCAAGGAAACAAGACGTGGCAATATACTCCTTGGAATAGTTGAGGCCTTTAAATTAGTATCTATAGAGCCCATTATATCACAGACAAGATCATCCCATTAGTGTCTTCTCTTACCACTTTCTTGCTCCCTCAAGAACCTAAATAGTACCATTTCCCTCAAAATCATAAACACACTTCCAAAAAGCACCTTTCATGATTAATTTTCTCTTTCCTCATGAGTGTTATGAGCTTCATTGATCTATTTATAAGTTTTTTACCCTCATAATTGACTTTTTTGAACACACAATGTGGTGTAGTTATAAAACACTCCTAGTGAACCTTGATCTTATCGAAATAAAACAAAATGTAACTTATTTTATCATTTAAATACCAATATAACTTACCTTTTCTTGATATGATTCATTGCTAAGGTCTCCCTTTGAGTTCTATTTGAGGGTAATCCCAAAGCCCCAAATTTAGCTTCTTGATTAAATTTCTATTTAGGACTTTATAGCTTGCTCTAACATACCCCAATAAGTCACATAGTGTTAGATTTTATTTAAAAAAATATAGCATGTGTACATGAAGCCACTCATGTTTTAGTTTGATTTGTTTTTATTAGTGTTTTTCATATATGGTGGACCTTACCTAAAGTCACTCATATTTTGGTTCACTTTTTTGTTGCTTCTTTTCACATCTAGATCACTTTTAGTGAATTTGACCTGAGGACACTCAAATTTTAGTTTAAATCTCATTCACTTTTTGTTGGTGCATTTCACATCTAGTTCACATTTGGTTTTCCCTTTTGGTTCACCTTTTTATCACTACTTTGATTTGCTCACTTCCACCTTGCTCTTCCACTTTGTTTTGTGGTTCTTTGCACACCCCAAACATGATTATTTCCTCTTTGAAATATTCACCAACCCCCTTTAGATTATGTAAAAACATCATGATTCCCCATTCATATGGAAGGGAACATAGTGACTGGTTTGATAATGAACACTATGATTGAATGGGTAATTCCCTAATTATTCTAACCATTATGATTTTTTCTTCACTACGAAGACTAAAGAGATTGAATAAAGATAATGACCTTGAAAAATACAAAGAATTCTTTTACTATCTAGCAAAGTCAGAGTTAGCCTTATGAGGAGAATTTTTTTCCTCCTCCACGATCTAATATAGACCAAGGGTTACGCCTTGTTATAGGACTTCTTTGTTGGGAATAGGTGTGTTATACACCTTGCAAGTCCTAATGTTCAAAATATTTATGTATTTTTTATATTTATTAATTATTTTATCCTTATTTGAGAAATATGGAATCCCACTCATAACTTGGCTATTATGCCATATGTATGCCTTAGTATAACATGTGTGAAAAAATGTAAGAGCATCTAATGTCATTATGGCATTGTAAGATGGGGGAGTTACTTAAGACAAATTCTATAACACATGTATGATCATGATAATAGGGAGTTATAAAGTGGACTAGGAATCTTTATCCACTTATGATGCATGTTTTTACAGGCCATAGAGTATCTTTCTAAGGAAGAAAATGACAAATACTAAGTCAAAATAAGTTGTAAATTGTGATAATTATTACCATGGTATTTTTGGACCTTATGTTGGACCCATGGTAATATATTTTGATGATTTTATAGGCCACTTTAAGTGTACATATGTATATGTATATGTATATGTATATGTATATGTATGTGTATGTATTTATATATATGTGTGTGTGTGTGTGTGTAGTGTAGGAAAATGTACTCCTTTACATTTTCACACTATATTTGGGTCCTCTAATTTAATTGGACTTAGTTAAGCCTCTAATTAGCCCAATTATGTATTTTAAATCCTAATTAATCATGTTTTCCAAAAGGGAAACTTGTATTAAACAATTTCAAGCATTAATTAAATTTCCTTGGAATCGGAGTATCCTAGGTTCGAGGCCTAGGATCCATTTTCCCAAGGGAAAATGGGTCCCCCCTAAGTTTAGGACCCTAATTTTTAATATGTTTTTTGGCAGCATTTTTTTGATTCAAATTCAATTTGCAATTATTGGCCTTTGATGTTTAATTGTTGAGAAATTAGAAAATTACCTATAAATACAAGGTCTTTTTATCAATTCAAATCCTGGAATTTTGATGCAAGCATTCCTAAAGAACATATTATTGTCAAGAGCATTCAAAAGCATATTTCTTAGTCATTTGTTGCAACATTCAAGATCTCAAGCATCATGTCAAAGTTATGTTCATTCATGCATGTTTTTGGAGCTAACATTGTGATGTAGGTTTCAAGCATTCAAGCCAAAATTCAAGCATCAAGATCAATATCCAATCAAGTCATTTAATGCAAGATCAAGACCTTGGATATATGTATTAGATTTCAATCCTTCAAGGGTTTCATTCAAGGGTTTGGTGAGTTGCAACATAGAAAGTTTTCATTCATCATTCCTTCCATTTATGTTTCATTTCAACGCTTAATTACCAAAACAAGGTTTGACCACTTGGAAAACCCCCATTCACCAAAAAAAAACAATTTTCCCATCTTGTGTGTTGCAGATTTTAGGTTGAAGAAGGATTGAAGATTGCTCAAAAGTGAAAAATTTTAAAGTTGTCAAAGTTTTCAACATTTTCATCAAGCCACAGAAACTCACTTGCAGAATTTAATTTTGACTTTTCTACTATGAAATGAAGAGGAATCGAGAGTGCAGATCCAAGAGCAGAGGACTGTAAAAGAAGATTTTGGACCCCTATAGCAAGACCCATTCACCCTAGGGAAATTTTGTCCCAGGAGGACAATTTGTAGAGATTTTTGGTGATAAGTGCATAAATTCACATCTTTCTCAGATCTGTTTGAACTTTGTTGATTCTGATAGATTAAGGTGTTAAATTGATGTTTCAAGTTTTACATTGCATAATTAGGTTTATTTATTATTTTTAGTTTTTCTCCCCAAAGTGCATTTCAGGTCGATCTACCTTGGCCTCAGTCATAAGGAAAATAGTAAGACTCCCATCAAGGTTGACTCACCTAAGGGTTGAAAGTCAATCTTTCCCTAGGGGATCTCTTTTTCCTAATGAAATAGGGAAGATAGATGCATACCCCTTTTCCACACCCCAATTTTAGGGATCCTTATTTCCCTATGTTTCATTTTGGTGAACCCGACATTATACATCCTAAATTCTGAAATTGGAGTCCATTCAAACCCTAGATCTAGGATTTGTAATAGTTTGCATTCCATTTAGGTTTGTCAAAATTGTATTATTTTGTATCATAATTAGGGGTTTAGGCTTGCATTTTGCATCCTTTAAAATCTAAAAAATTCAAAAATTGATTGCATATTACATTAATTTTGCATAGTACTTGCATATTAGTATATTTTCAGTCATTCACATCCACAAATTGAGTTAAAATTGTATTTCAAAAAGTGTCATTTTGTCCATCATTTTTCATTTATTGCACTTGTATTAGGTGACTTAAATCTGGAAAATTTTGTCTCAAAAACTACAGTTTGCAACCTGAATCTAGAAAGTCAAACATTAGGCAAGAAAGTCAAACTTTGATTTTTCAGAACCCTAACCTGGGACCCATTCGCCCTAGGGCGAATCAGTCCATGTACAAATGTTTTTTCAAACTTCTGGGCAATGATTTATCTTTATTTGTTTCATTATGATCTGTTGTTAATTTTGGGTTTCAGTTTTAGGAATCCAAAAAAATTGTCATTGTTTCCATTAAGTTCAATTGTTCAAATTGAGTGCATTGTTTGAAATAAAAATTGGCATTAAAAGAAATCATTTTCAAGTTTTTGCATATAATAACCAATAAAATATCTTGTTTCAAATCTGAAAATTGTTCTCTTTTCACATACTTGCATTGCACTTCCTATTTTTGGTGTTTATTGCATTTACATAGTGCCTATTCTCCATTTTGGGTGCACTTAGGTTTTGTGAAACTTGTGTGAGATTCACAACCTGGTGTCCTATTACCAATATTGTAGTGAGACGTAGTTCGAGACTCATGTCATCCCGCGCTACTACATATGTCGTGGATCTTGAGTTTTCCAACTCTTTCACTCATAGTGTTGATACTAGTCAACCCACTATGGACCATAGCTTTGATACCTCATTTCCCATGAACACCTTGCCAAAAATAATGTGATTGATGTTGAAACAATGGTTGCTAATGTCCCCCAAGAAGAGCTAAAACAAATGGATGAAGATTTAGAGAAATTGTAAAACTTTGTGAGTTTTGAATACATTGTTGGTACTGTGATTCACATCATAAATAACATGAGGAAAATGCTTGATAATGAACAAGGAATAGAGATTGTGTGTAGCCTAGCTCACATTATTGATAAACATGTTCCTACAATAGCTAGTTGTGCTCAAAATTTGAGGTACACTCAAAGTCAAGGTGGAAATCCAATTCCTCCTTCCACAATTATGACATCAATTCCTACATACACTAATCCAACTGTTACAACAACAAAACAACCTACCACCTTAGGTATTTCCACTAGGAATCCCTTTAGCTTTGTGCATTCAAATATCATATCTCCTAATCCATCTCTCCTCACAAACTTACAATTCACTTGTCCTCCCAACACATTTAAACATTCACCATATTCACCTCCATCTCACAACACAACCATGATTTCGTCCTTAACCAACTCTTACAAAATGTTTCATCCCTCCAACAACAAATTTCCACATTAAACCAACGTCAAAATGACCAACCGTCACAATATGTCAAAAGAAACCCTTTATCCTTAGAGATATTGAGAGCACGAATGCCACAAGGCATAGAGATTCCTAGATTTGAGAAATATGGTGGAAAAGGAGACCCTAGTAGCTATGTCTTGGCATATAGAACCTTATGTAGTGACTTCATTTTTGAAGACAAGCTCTTGGCTAAACTTTTCCCTATATCCTTGAAAGACACTACCTTGGAGTGGTTTTTTTCTTTACTGAATGACTTAATTCATGCATTCAATGAACTTGTTGATGCCTTTCTTAACCACTTCCAAGTGCACATGGGTCCCAAGATTATCTTAGTTGATTTAATGCAATGTAAACAAAACAAAGATGAAAAGGTCACTGACTTCATAGCATGATACCAATTTATTTTCTCACAAATCAACATTAAGATTCCTAATGATGACCTTCAAATAATGTTCATTGAAAATTTGGAAAAAAAAATTCAAGAAAATCTTGGGATGATGAAATTTCCCTCTTTTACACACTTGTGCATGGCCCTTCATGACTATTAGAATTCAGTTATTCATCATGAAGAAAAAACTTCTTCTAACAATCCTAAGAAATATGAAGTCATGCCTCATAACAATTTCCAAACTTTTCAAGAAATAAAATAAGGGCCTTTTACAAATAAATACACCTCAAACAAGTCAACATGTTAACTTTGAAGTTGTTGCTATAAAAGCAGCAAATCTGTATCCATTTAGGGAAAGGAGTAGACAATTCACCCTGTTACCCAATACCCTTCACTCCACCATGTTACAACTTTTGAGTAAGAACTTAGTCAGCTTACCTTCTGTTAGAGAAATTGATACCACTAAGTCCTTACCCCCAAACTTTAACTCAAATTCATTTTTCCATTTTCACTGAAAAAATGGACACAATACAGAACAATGTAAGCGTCTTAAACATATTGTGCAAGACCTCATTAATTCTATCACATCTAGATTGGTGGTGTTAATGATCAAGGAAATAAGTTTGTTGTCCCACCCAACCAAAATTTTCAAATCTTTACCAACCCCATGCCAAATCATAATGTCTCTTTTGTGAAAGCTAGTGATACTAAGAATGATGCGATGAATGTTGATACATTTCAAGATACAAATAATGACAATATGAATGAAAATGAAGGAGACTTAGAATGTGCGATTAGCTTCATTGATGTACAACCTCGTAAGGGCCAAACCAAAATTCCCCTTAACATTGATTGCTCACAAAAATGATATACTTAGACATGCACCCAATGGTCCTCTTTACATCACTAGAAGAATCAATGAAAAGCCTATTAATGGGATATTAATTAATCCCATGTGTATAAAAAATATGATCACTGAGAAATTCTTATTTGTGCATGAACTTTATCAAGATTCTTATAAACAACTGAAAGCAAGGGTCAAAATGCATAATGGTTTTTCTTTCCCTACAATAGATTTGATCACTCTTCCTTTAAAATTTATACTGAAACAATTAAATGTCTCATTCTCCATCATCTCATTGTCAAACCAATTCCATGTGAAGCTCGATTATCTATGGCTATGCTCCATGGATGTCATCCCATCGATAGTACATAAATGCTTAAAGTTTCCATTTGGTAATGATTCTTTACTGTGCACCCTAGTGGCTTTAATCTCGTGTCTTCCCATGGGAATTTCTCATTGGATTTCTTTCAGCCCAAATCTATGGAACCTATGAAGCCTCGTGAGGAATTCTATTTCAAATATTATCAAAATTTAAAGGAAAAGAGCATAGCAGAATTATCCCTTAGCAATATGCCTCAACCCATGATTGAGCCTCCTATAATTGATGAGACCATGATTGAACTGTTGATGCCAAAAATTGGCAAGGTAAGCTAGTGGGGGGACCAATTGCGCTAAACTGAGTGACCTCCAAGTTTTTAAAGAAGTCGGCTTCTTCTATAATTAGGGTTTTAGAATGGGAAAAGGAAGCATATATATAAAATAAAGATCTAACTAAGGCAATGCGCCAAGGGATAGATATAGGCATGGTAAATCTATCTTTGGGGATTCGATTTAAGGGCCTAATTGGTAAACTGTGTTTCAAAATTAACAAAAATCAAAGATAAAGATCTGAACAATTCATCTAATGACATTAAATAATTTTCACACTCATATACTAAAAACAGGATTCAAAGACATGATCTAAGCCAACAAACTTGTATTAAAATCATTGAAGTTCTGCAAATGAACAATTCAGAACAATAATAGCACAGTATTAATGTTTTATCAAATAACATAAGAAAAATTGAAAGGCCGAACAATGGCACAGTCTGAAAGTCTTATACAATAATCTAAAAGCATAAAAAAAGGCCTGGTGTCTTTCTCTATTTTATCTGCATCTTCCAAACTCATTTTCTAAAGCAAGAAGCAATATATATAGCTAACAATCCACCACCTGATGAGCTTGTAACAGAAAAAAATTTATATCTTGATTAATGATGGTTGCAACAATGATTCCCCTTGGCCGTTGTAACAGAAAACATTTGGGCCATAGCATGTAGTCGTTCCCCAGCCAGATGCACCCCCTGCGAATGATGGCAATGGTCTAGAAAAATCTCGTGCAGACAAGTGTCACTTCCCAATGGAAGTAGTTAGAACACGGGGCAACATGTCGCATCTCGTTACTTGCTCCATTCTTCCCTTTGATAGAACTCTCACCGAAGGGACGTGTGGCGGCAGTTCGTAGCCTTTGGTTCTTTCTCCCTTTCCTTTGATGAAAGCTTGTGTTGGGAAGACATTTGGCAGCCTTTATTGCTATCGGTGTCGACTATGGGGTCCACCAAAATTTTATGCGAACGGAAGCTATGTGGCACATGGACAAGGCCAGATGAAAAAGTGAAGGGAAGTAGCTACAAATAGCTTGCGATGTAGACACGTGGCAACATGGCGGGAGCTGGTAGAAGAGTGAAGGAAGGAATTGCTACGAGGAGTTCCTAACGAACACGTGGTGGGAGCCAATAGAGTTTAGCAAAATGAAGCCCGATGAAAAACTAAGGGAAACACTTCTATCATATGAGACGCAGGTTGACATTTAGCAAAACAAAATCACCTGAAGGGAGCTCAAAGAATTTTACATTCACAGCTTTTGGCGACTATCAGGGGTGTTTTTCCTGCGGAATGAGGAACCCAAAATTTTATCTGGCTTGCATACAAGAGCCTTATCCATTGGGTGATGGAGTCAGAGCTTAGAAAGAGCTTCCTATAGAGGCAGCCAGCCTCGGATGGTCTCGATATGTGGCACAGATTCTCTTGCACTCCACTCAAGTCAAGCATCTCTTTATAAGGCAGCGTCACAAGTAAGCTAGCCCCAGACTCAAATTGGAAGAGTATTTGTGCAATCAGATGAATGACACCTTCAATATCTGCTATGATAGGAGGTTGGTTGAAACTCTAAAACACGGTTGTGTCCTACTCCTTCTCTTCAATCTTCGCAGCAATTTGCTCTGCCATGGTGACTGACTCATCTATAAGAAACAGGGAGGGTAGGCCCATCTCAGTCAGCCAAGAGAAATTTTCCTGCATGCTATCCATAATCTGGTTCAAAGTAGCTACGCATGCATTGGCATGAAGGACAACTAAGTGGCAATGGATGAATTTGTTTTCCATCTTGGCAACAACTTTTCAATCATCGATTCCTTCCTTTGCTAAGTCCTCATTCGAGACCAGGTATAACTTAGCAAAAAAAATTCCTCAAGAACCCTCTTCACGATGAACTGTGGGAACTACCCAATTGATCTGCGAATCTCCCTGCTCAATTTTGTCACCTCTGACATATATTGAAGTGTCAGCTATAGTGTCAAGTAGAAGGCCTTGACTTTTTCCCAGTATGAAACATATAGCTATTGAACCACTGGAATGAGGTCTGGTAGGCAGCAGGGGCCTGGGGAACACTCCATAGAAGGGCAATCTCTACATCTTTCAAGCTGACATCCTGCATTAATTCTACAACTCTCCTATTTGCGGATGCAAGTTGTTCCTCGATGTTTGTTAGTTCTTTGGACCAGTTCTCCTCGACCCAACTTTTGTTTGCTAACTCCAATTCAAGGGAAGACTTCTCCTCTTGGAGCTCCTTTTCCAATTGGGCCTTTATGCTCCCAAAGTCTCCATCCTTCTCTTGCATTTGTTGCCTGAATTGAGCACATTGTTGTTCAAATTCCTCACTCTTTTGTTTCACTACCTATTCCACTAGAGTTAATCGGTTCTTATAGTCTTAGTTCCTCTTCCACAACACGGTTCTTATAGTCTACTCCACCTCTGTTGCCCGCACTCTCTCCAATAAGCACGCAACTTCTGCTTCTATCGCCTTTTCTTTTGTTTACAGGAACTCGACCTATCTTTCACAAGCTTCAACTCCTCTTCTTTCTTCTTTAGTTGGTGCCCAGACTTGAGGAAGTTTTTGGTCACCACCCATTATGTTTCTTCCATGAGCTCAACTTTATCTTGTGGTCAAGCTATGCTCAGATCAAGTCCCATGGTGAACATGTTGTAATCATTGGGTTGCATCTCCCCTTGTGGTTTGATGATGTTCAGATGCATGGTTACAAAATCAATCGCATTCTGAGCTTCATTGTAAATAGTATACACTTTCAGCTTCATCGACTTCTTGTCATGCTTGGCCTTCCACTTATGAATTCTGAGATCCCACACTTTCTTTGTAACATCACCGTGTGTCATAAATTGGGTCGGTGGCTGAACTAGGTCACTTGCGAAAGGCACACCAGGAGGTAGGGTGAAAGGGAATGTGAGGGTAGTGGTTTCGGGTGCTTTCCTTTTAGGGAGATCAACTATAAGTGGGGAGAAATGAGGGACATACCAAAACCTAATTTGTGAACCAGCGGGAGGACTTATCGGTTGTTGCGATGATTGTGGGCTCATGGCAGACTCTAATTGTTGGGTGAACTAGGTTGTGCTCGATATAGTGGTAGTAGGAGGAGTGTCAATAATGGCCATGCTTGAGGAAAGAGAGGCAAGAGTAGATTGGGCAGCAGCAAAAGGTTTAAAAAGTGTAAGGGTCTACAAAGGCGTTAAGATAAATGGTCTCGGATGGGAGAACTGGGAGAAACCTCCCGCAACTATTGTGGCAAAGACAAAGAAGGAAGTGCCAACACTTGTAGTGATGGGTGTCACAGAGACAATAGGGACTACTAAATATTGCAAAGTAAGAGAAGAAGGAGAAAATATTACATGTTGACTGGATGATTACGATTCCTAGCTCACCACGGCCTCTTGGCCTGCTGTGGGTGCTTGCAAACTTTCCTTAGCAATTGTTTCTGTGCACTACCTTTTGGTAGGCGGGGAGTCTTCACCTCTACGGTTTCCAACTATTTTTGAGTCATTCTTGTCCTTGTGGCAGTCCAGGTGAGTGTTTGTGAAGCTCTTGATACGTTCAGTTGGATATTTGAAACAACCCAGCTAGGCTACTATGTTGCCTTTCTCTTTTGCTGAGCGGAGGCCGGCGATACTTCTGATTCTTTCTCCGTTTACACCTCATTCCATAATCTATCAAACTCCTCATCCAATTCTACGCTTCCATAAGGGGCCTCGGGTTGTTTGATTTCTTGGCATTACACCCATAAATCTTTGATTCTTTCCTCTTTCCATCCTTTTTTTTTTTAATAATTTGTTTCAAAGGTCAACTCCTATTCTTTTCTTTTCATCACACTTCATCACGGGGAAGTATAACTTGTGCCATGGCAACCTATTCTCCTCTGTAGGAATTTGGATCAAATCAACCAGTAGATCATCCATATCTTTCAGCGAGTTCCGCCTCTTTTCCTAGTAAGGCCAGGGGTTGTGTGTTACCTTGAAAAATTCATTAGACGAGTCATTTTCGGGGTTGTAATCCCAGTTATCACAAATCATCACCAACCCCAAGTGAGCCAGCTTATCTTCCAACAACTTGTGTGTCTATTTCTTGTTCATGACCACCATTTTGAAGCTTAGCGGGCAACCCAAGAATCCCCTCTTCTTGGCCTTCCCCCCACAAAATTTGTAGTCAATAATGGATACTTGTCGGAACATTTCGAGGGCTAGCACCCAATTTGTGACACAAGCTGGAAGGAAAAATGGTTCCCCAATGAAACAGTGTAGCCTGATGAATGTGAAATCCACTTCGAGAAACCAGACATATTTGGGAGTGAAGTTCTACATATATGTTGTCACTCCTTGGTGAGCTGGTCGATACCATCATCCCCTTTTAAATCTTGCAAAATCGGAGTCAAGAAATAATTTGAAAATGTATAATAGTCATATGTAGAGGAGAGTAGAGGAGTCCATACAGAAACTGACCTTCTTTTTCCTGATTCATCAAAAATAAACAATCTTACATGCTTCTTAAAGAAATCAAGGTTTTGGTACAAAAACATGTGAGCAAGGAAGGAAGGAAACCTGAACCTCCATTGCATTTGGTAATCCCTGATTTTCCCTATCAATTCCTAATTATACCAAAAAAAAGGAATGTTGCTTGCGCAACTAAAACCCCAAACCTAACTAAAATGTGTGCACATCCTTATCGGTGTCCAGGCCACAAACAAATGCCAACATTGAGAATGCATCTTGCATGTCTAGTGGGAAGACGATGTGTGGCTCCAGAATCTTTGGTGACTTTTTATGATCTTACTTAGGCCTTTGGGTTTCTTTGTTATAAAATTCCAAAGCCTTTTTTATGCCTCTCCATATTTCCTCTCCCTTTGCTGGGTTGAGTGGCTCTACCTCTTCTGGTTTGGAGTCGAGGTTAGGGATGCACAACATATTCCAAATAGCTTTTGGGCATATATTGACTTTTAATCTCTGGCCCTCGATGGTGTTGGTGCTCAGGTTGAAATGTTTGATGGCTGCATCAACTAGTTATGGGCAATAGTGAACAAATGAGACCATATACTATGGGATCCCATTGTACCATAGCTTCTTCAACAATGACTCTAGGTCAATGATTTTTTTCATTCTTTCACAGGTCACCTCCCTCAAAGTCTTAGGGTTTTTTGCAAGAATGGGATCATGAATATTATCCCATTCCTCCTTGATTTGGCTCTGATCTCTGTAACTTTTAGGCTTTTCCAGGACCCGTGTGTTTACCCATTCTGCCTTCTTTGGTAGACCAAGCGAGGTGTAAGAGAAGTCTTTAAAGACGTAGATGGTTGATGTTGTACACATATCATCAAACAAGCTTTGTGTTACCTCTTCCTACCTCTCTATTTGTGCCTCTGACTGTGGCTCCGTTTGAGAAATCTTTGCCATTTCTTTTTGCTATAGGTTTCTTCTTAACTCAAAATTTATGCAATTTACCTCAACTCTAGTTGCGCTAAAAATTTCTTTTACTCTAGGTAGCGTGTTTGAAAGCTTTCAAAATGCTATCTTTTTACATGCGATACTTAGTTATTTCCTTATTGAGGTGGCCAACAACGCTCACCTTCTAGCATTAACTCAGCATGTACCGCCAGTCATTTGCTTGTGCGAAGTGAATTACTTGCGATTTTGAAATGACAAGAATTCATAATAACCTTTAGCAATGATGTACTCTGACGTGATTTTCTTGGAAATTGAGCCAGTGATTTGAAGGTAGCTTAGGCGTTTGTATGTTGTGGCAATTAATATCCCAAAGGGAATGATTAAGCCAAATATGCATTAAGTGCCAGAAAATATTTGCATTTTTTTGGAGTTTGAGAAGCGCCTGCAGAACGACACCTCAACATTTGACCGTATGAACTACTGTTGAAGACTGCCACCAACTTACGTTAATTAATTAGCTCCCACTAATCCTGCACATAGAAAATCATACTTAGCAAACGCAATTGGGTGGGAAACTCGAGTGAACCTTGGTGCAATTTTTGAAATAGTACTTGATTAACCTCATGCTTATGGTATGCAAATTACCATGCTTTCCTATCCATTTCTATAAATAGGCACTTAGAAAATAGTCAAATCACACTTAGCAATTTTTAGCAGAATAGGTAATAGGTGATTGGCTTAGCATTCGGCGTTTGTAGTTGTGTAGAATTTGTATGGAGCTTAGACTTAGGCGATTTGCATAGAGCTTTTGTTTGATAGTTGTATAGAGCTTGTCATCATGAACACCCTAATCAGGCTTGTATGTAAGAAATCCCAGTCGACTTTTCTTGGTGAAATTTCAACTAGGCACCTCAAACGGATGACCAAGAATAAGCACTCTTTGGCCTTTATAGCGATAAAATGGGTTATAGGGAGGGATTGCATTGACTACGAGGATAAGTACAGAGCTAACACTGATGTGTGCTCTCACTTTGTGGTGTCCATGCTCAACATCGTGGTTTCCAATCCATTGGTTCTATGCCCAGTACTCATAATATTTCTGAAGAAATATCTGGGTGGCCTCAAAGAGGTGGTGGCTAATGCCGCATTTGGAATAGGCTTGCTAACAGCAAGCGACCTCTGAAAATACATTAAGGAAGATGCAGTCATGCCATGGGTATTATTCCTGAGTGGATTTTGTATCTAGTCGCAAGAAAAACATCGCCAAAGGGTCACCCGTGCATACCATTTCCTATTTCACCTGTACAACGTGGTGCCATTTTATGACATTAACTGGTACACATACTTCAGGAACTTGGTGTTCCCTCTGCCACTTACAGTTACTCCTGTGGATGTTGTTGTTGCTCGTCCTCATGCTACCCCTATTGATGAAATGATTCTAGATGTTTTCGTTGATGCCTCCATTGTTGTTGCACATGCCCACAACTCAAATCCTCCTTTACTTTCTTTAAGAACTAATGCCCGTTAGTATGCTTTTTGTATATATGCATGGAAAAGGCCTTATAGTAGCCATATAAAGAAGATACAAAAAATATATAGATATATACTCCAAAAGCGTGGCCTCTGAGCCATTTTGATGTTGTATTTATCAAAGTATATAAATTTAATGAAGATATAGCTTATGTTAAAAAAAATTGTCTCATTTTCTTTTAGTTGTTTAGCAATGTGGGTCTTCTTTTCTTTTCTTGCATATATATATCCATTTCAATTCTGCATATGGGTGTCATTTTTCTCCGCTTCATGGGTTCTTTTATCTCTCTCTGCACTTTGCAATAATGGATTCCATTTGTTTATGCTTCCTCCTACTTGAGAATTAATTATTGAAAGATTGGCCGACCAAAACACAAGGGAAAAATAATTACATTATCTACATATTTACATTGGTAGAATAATTTGAAGCTTAATTGAATAATTTCAGGTGAATCCTGTTGACCTAAATTCCCAATGCTTCATGATTCATGGTTTCTAATTCAAATGCATTACACTCTTTGCATCGAATTATTCTGAAAGGGCCTTCCCATAAGCTATCAAACTTCCCGTGTTGGTTGGGCTTTGTAGCTCTTTCATTAAATTTTAGCACTAGATCCCTGCACTTTAGACCTTGGTCTGAAGCTTTCTTGTCAAACCATCCTTTAACCACCTACTAGAGGTTGGACGTGGCTATTAGGGACTTTTCCCTTTTTTCCTGCACTTCCAGTAAATCAACCAACTGAACCTCCATTGCACTATTTTTCTCTATCTCAAGAGATTTGAGCAATTGTAGTGCCAGAATTTCCATGGAGATAGGAAATAGTGCTTCCTTCCCATACACTAGCTCGTAAGGTGAAGTCTTTAGGACTTGCTTAGGGGTTATGTAGTTTTCCCAGAGCACTACCTAGAGGTTTTTTATGTCATTCTCATTGATGCTCTAAACCAATTCTTTTGATGAGTCTGACTAAATTCTTGTTAGTCGACTCTGTCAGGCCATTACCATGTAGGTAGTAATTTGACGATGTCTTTAAGAATATGTCGTGCATGAGCACAAATTGACATACCTTAGAGCCTAGTAAATCCTTGGCATTGTCAGAGATGATGGTTTTAGGAGGGCCGAATCTCATCATGAGTTCTTCGAGGAAGTCTACTATCTCTGCCTTCATCACATTCTTCAGGGGCATGGCTTCGATCCACCTGGTGAAGTAGTATGTCGCCATTAGAATCCATTTATTTCTAGTGCTAGAGGTGGGATTAATCATTCTGATGAAATCAAGACCCCATTGTGTGAATGGTTCATCAACTACTACTGGGTTGAGAGGCATTGCAAAAAAAATTCTTCTCCCTGTGAAGAATTGGAATTCCTTGCAAGCTTTAACCAAGGAATATGAGTCATTAAATAGCGTGGGCTAGAAGTACCTAAAGGTACCATACCTTTGATGGTGGTGGTCTTTGGCAAGAAATGCCTCCTACGGACTATTGTGGAAAGGTACCGGGCGAATTGACGCTTCGCTTTGGTCTCGGCGGGTGGACACACCGCGCAATAGAACATCATTGAAGTTCCTCTTGAAAAGGACCCCTTCGATGAGCGCATATCCATTATTTTGCAGTTGGTAGAATCTTCTCTTTTGAGAAGGAAGACCAAGCAGATATTTTCCCGTGTGCATGAACCTTACTCTGTTCACTAGCCAGCAACCTTCGGATTTGGACTCATTCATTAGAACCAACCCAATCGTTTTTTTTCAGTCGCTATTTTGCACTCAAATATTCGCACAGTCCTCTCCCTTGAAAATTCTTTATAGGCTTGAACTCAATGTCATACTCAAGGATCTTAGTGATCCAATTAGCCCTCTTTTCGGTGATTTCTCCTTTCATGATGTATTTGTCCACACTACAATGCATGACATAAACAATCACCTTATTGCAAGATATTAGGTGTCAGAACTTCTTGATCCCATTAACAATTACGAAGGCTTGGCTCTCAATGAAGTTGTAGTTCATCTCATATTACTTTAGGGTTTGGGAGTGAAATACTATCAGATGTTCTCCCTTGCCTTCATCATCCTTGAGTTTGCTATGACAAGAGTAATGCTTTGATTTTCTACTAAATACATACATTAGTTAAGTCCTATAGGGTCTCGATTTTCTGACCTCGTATAGGCTGAAGGAGGAAATAGTATCCTTTTTAATTTCAAAAGCTTTCTAGCTTCTTTTTATTCCATTTGGGGCCACTTTAACTTTTTCGTGGATCGTGGTGATCGGTCCGATTATCGCTACAAAATTCAAAAGTAAACCGGCCCTTACCCTCCCGTGAAATATCGACCTCTGGCTGGACAGTGCAGGCAGTGAAATTCCTGATTTCTAATCCACTCCTGATCAATCACAATTCCTTTTCCTTTTTGATTACCCAGGTCCCCAATAGCTTGCCTTATGGCTTAATTCTCGAAAACATTAATTTTTTCTGCTCAGTGGATACCCCAAACTCTTGGCATTTTTGAAAACCATCTCAAGGTGATCAAATGATCTATCCTTATGTTTGAAAAATAGTCGTGATCATCCAAATAGATTAGGATAATCTTTCTCTACTCAATTCGGCTAAAAAGCTGAGATCCATAGCCTACCAAAAAGTGGCTCTTTAGAAGTATTAGAAAGGGAATTTTAGTGACATGTGAACGCTCCTACTTGTAGTGACTATATTGTCTTCTGTTAGCTTCTTCCTTATTGTAGCTAAAGACAGCTTCTAGCCATCCAACAATGCAAACATTTTGAACCTCGGGCCAAGGTTTCAAGTAGATTGTCTCCATAGAAGGTAGTGGATAATGGTCCTTTAGGGATGCTCTATTCAAGTCTCGAAAGTGAACACACAAGTAGATGTCTCCATTCTTCTTTCGTACTAGCACTAGGTTGGATACCCATGTGTTGTACTTGATTCATAAGACAATTTGAGATTGAATTAGCTTTGTTAGCTCTTGTTCCATCATGGCTTCGATCTTTGGGTTCATTGGCCTCTGTTTTTGGCAAATTGGTTTTGGGTGGCAAACCCTCTCAAGCTAGCTTCCCATTGTGCATGCCGGGATGACTTTGACTACATCCCCCATGTCATCATACATCAAAAGCCACCACCTTTTCTGTTGGGGACTCTCTGTTAGTTGATGAGCCTTTCTTTTGTGATGTGGGACGTCTTTCCTGACTTTGAACTTTCTTCCATCTCTGACCTGAAGTTCTGCATAGTCGCTTTTATCCGCTGCAAACTTCCTTTTTTCATTCGTTGCATCATCACAATCAAACAGGTTTTCTAGAGTGACAAGTCCCTTCAGAAGCTTATTAGACCCTAGCTAAATGATTTGTCCATCATAGGCTTCAAAAATATTTGGTTGGAGTTGGTCGACAAACTCTCCCGACTATCAGATGAATGAGGGGCGTGATAAGCTCCATTAATCATTAAAATACTTCTGTTAGCTTCTAATTCATATTCTAGAATCGCCGTGATCGGACTATCAACAATTTATAAAGAGGTTTGTTGCGCATTAGGTTGGAGGCAGGTTCAAATTGAGATCCGACTACAGCCATGCGATCTACATCAACATTTTGTTCTCTGGGCATTGTCTGAATGTTGAAGGCTTCAAAACCTTCTATCAGGTCCCAGACTCTATGTCTGTAGGATCTCATGTGGACATTTTTAGCTGCAAAAACCCCTCGAACTTGGTTGACCACTAGTTCAGAATCTTTGAACACCATTAACTGCTTAATTCCCATCTGCTCGGCAAGGCTCAAAACTTTCACTAGGCCTTCATATTCAACTTCATTGTTTGAGAAAGTGAACTGGAAACGGAAGGACCAGAGTTTTTTTCATTGTGTGGGGTGTCAAACATATCCCAGCTCTTGTGCCCACTTTGCATCTTGCTCCGTCAAAGTGCAGCGTCCATAGTTTTGAAGTTTGGTCGCCCTCAGGTTCCTCCATGACTTTTAGAATCTCTCGTTCCTCATCGAAGATTACATAGGTTCCCAACCCGGTAGCATGATAGTTGCCAAAAGGTTCAGCATCTATATATTCACTTAATAGAACTTCCTCTTTATCAGTCCAATCTCCGATCACTTTTTTGTCCTCTAGCAACTCGGTACAATATGTCTCCTCTTTAGTGAAAGAGGTATGGGAAGCTTCAAAGTTGATCATAGCTTCATCGGCCACATGTTCCGAGTGCAAAGCTTCACACACTATTTTCATTTTAGCTCCATTCTTGGTCCTTAGGATCAAGTGCAACCAGTCTAGAGAAAGATACCCTCTTATCTTTGAAGTGAATTCTTGGGATAGGCAAAGGCCAAACATATGGGGGACATCTATGATCATAATGTCTTGTGGAACTGTGATGCTAGGGCAAGAGAATAGAGTCAAGGGGAGGTCTTTGATGACACCTACAATTTTGAATTTGTTCCCATCAAGTTGCATAACCCCCTTCTTTAAAGGCTCATAGCTAAGTCCTAGGGATTTAGCTATCTGCTTGGGCATGACTATAGTGCTGGTGTTGGAGTCAATCATGGAGTTGTGCAATAATTTCTCTCCCACAATGATGGTTAGGAAGAAGGGTTTTGGTTTCGGCTTATCTTTAACTTTGGTAGGAGCTTCCTTCGTGCTATTCATGAGAACTTTGATAGGAGGTGATTTATCAACAACCTTTCCTTTGAGCATTTTCTCTGTTGGATCAATGATTGAATCCTCCTGGAGAGCTTTCTGTAGCAATGTCTTATGTTCTGGAATAGCTAAGATATCCTACAGAGACACATTAGTGGATGATTTTTTTAATTGTTCCACCACATTGAATGGTGGAGGATTTGGAGGCTTCTGCTCCTTATCTCTTTTTACCACAATTTCCCTTCGCATCGGACATTGTTGTGCCACTGCAGAGGTACCGGGCGACTGATCGAAAGCACTTTTGGGTTGCAGACTGACTAGTTGTGATATGAGTGATTTGCCTATGAATCTCTTTGAGTGAGTGTTGTAATCATACTGTACTTGCAAGGTTTTCGATGTGGATACATCATTTGGGAATACTGCCTCTTCATCTTCCATCCATGAGAAGAGTGCATGATCACGAGCAATATCCATTTCTTGCTCCAAGGGCATCCCTGCATTTGTGTGGTAAGCACCACATTTTTCATTTGCAGAGAGGCATATACATAACCTCCATGGTCTGACTTCGCGCGTTGACTGCAATGATCCACCACCTTTTGCTATAGATTGTCGCATGGGCAATTTCAAGGCATATTTGAGTTGCCGCAAGGGAAACACTAGGGGTTGGTGTCATCGATTAAATTGTTTTACCTCGCTGCCAGCTCTCTGCTTGAACTTGGATTAGCACTCTACAATGGAGAAGGTACTGGTACTATTTGATTAGTTGTTTGCACCTTTGGATTTGTGCGAGCGCCTCCTTGGAACTAATTTTGTTGGTAAGAAGACTTTCCGCTTTGATAATTTTGATAAGTTGGCTTCGGAGGCATGGCTTGGTTTCGCTTGATCACAATTATCTCATTGGCCATAGCCCACAACATCTCCTTGACGTCACTTATATCATCCTTTGAAGAGTCAAATGTAGAAGCAACATCCAGTGGTGTGTCTGGGTATGTATACATGGCTTGAGGAGGAATGGCTACACTGGTAGATGACATCACCTGGGTGGGAACTGATATCTCAAGAAATATAGGCATGGAAATTCGAGGCGGAAACTTTCTAGCATCTATTAGATTGTTCTTCGCTTTAACTATGATATTATATGCATCTGGTAGAGTGGTTCTGCTGAGTGACTGGATCATCATTGAAATGTCGGCGTTGATGGACTTCAAGTAGAACATGAATGCCAAGTTGGGCGGTGGGTGGATTTGAACCTGAATTCTTTGCCAAGTTATGTGAAACCGAGTGTTGAAGTCAGTCATGGCTTCATATGGGGCCTGCTTTATGATCTCCAGCTGATGATATTGCGAAGAACTGTCTCTGTCATTAGAGAATCACTCATATAAGGGGTCTCCAAGCTGATCCCAGGTATTGATAGTATTAGGCTGCAACATGCAGTACCAATCGAGTGCCTTGCCTTTGAAAGAGGGGGCGAGCAACCTTAACACTACATTTTTGTCTTTAACGCCATATACTAGACATACGTCTGCAACATCTTGCAGATGTTCAGATGGTATTCTTGAGCCATCTCCAGTGAATTTAGGTATAACTTT